>JAPMOR010055184.1:0-19199 GCA_026543865.1 Argiope aurantia | reverse complement strand
TCACTAGAAAAATTAATTATGCTTGAACATACATATCAAAATCAGTTGAATGCGAACTTTCATCTAAAATCTCTTCTGTACAATTATCCTTATCACTAAAACCACTTTCTGCTTCATTTAAAAGTGTCTGGAACTCTGCTTCATAATAGGATCAGTAAACTGTATGATATTTCGGGGCCTAAGTTTTAGCACCATCTATTAAGCCTTGTTTATCACTGGGACACTAACAGGGAGATACGGTCTTAAAGGCCGCGCAAGAAGGAATAACTGAATTATTTTAAAAAAACATCTGCTGAAATCGGTTGAAAAAGTGTACATTGAAGGTTACAAAACAGGAAGCTAAATGGTCAATCCATTCAATTGAGCTAAAAATAGAATGGGGTGACAGAAAATCCATCGCTAGCGGTCTCACAGACCGTATGTCCCCAGTTAAGGCGTAAATCATTGGATTACTTTTCATAAGTATGTTGCTAAATTATTTTTTGTTTATTAAAAACAATTTCACAAACCTGAAAAGATGGAGTTATGATAAAAATTATCAAAATTAATAATATATATATATATATATATATAAATAGTATATATATGTTATTACTCGAATACTTGTTAAAGTTAAGTGGACACTTGTCAAAACTTATTTACAAAATAAAACATAATTTACATGCAAAAACATATATTGTTAGGATAAGTTATTTTTTAAATTACTCCATATAGCATAAATTTCAAATAATAATAAAATATGTCATGTATTATTAAAATAATAAAATCATTATTGAATAAAACAGTGGGAAAGTGATATTTACTAACACTTATACGAAAATCTTAATAAAAATATGTAAGCTTTGCTTTATCTCTGAATCCGATATTGACAAGATAATAAACCTTGTATATGCTTTATTCTTCGATTTGGAAACATGTCTCTTTTCATATAACATACTCCGAGACTCAATTAATTACAAAATAAAAAATATTTTTAAAATTATTTGATAAAGCAAGTGTATTTTAATATAAAACAAATATTTCTTTATATACATATCAAGAGTTTTTCAACAATCGTTTAAAATATATTTGTTATAATTATGTAACTCCAAACATATTTTTTTAATATATTGACTTATAGCTTCAGCACTGAAATAAATATTTTATAATTTATTTATCTATCATTATTATATCTAATTTATCCTTATGTATTTTGTCCATTTCATCTGCATTCAGTATTGTTATAAATTTTGAATCTTATCATAAAAATTTGAAGAATGCATATTTTAAATTGAATATCAAATTTTGTCATTATAATTTTAGCTTTAATTTTGATACTCGATCTCAGCAATAAGCTTCGGTAAAGAATAAAACTCATAAGACCCTTCCAATTCAAAAATGAAAAAGAATTTTTATCAAAAAATTAATTGTTGATTTATTTTCTGAATTGTAATATAAATGATCCAAAATATCCATAAATTAAGAAAAAAACCCTTCTATCCTGTTATTTTTATTCGTTAATGCATTAAATCTCTAATTTATATTGTTTTAAGATCTTAAAAAATAACTTACTTCAAGAAATATCTAAAAGTGGTGAATTGAAAACAATTTCTTTTTAAATCAGCTACTTAATCAAACTCCAACGGTTTTTATAAGTTACAATTATTCAATATTTGTTTATTCTTGACTTTGTTTGTTCAAATGTGTTTGGGGAATTTTAGTTTGCCAGCAGAAAATGTATTCGATAAGATAATTTTGTTTGCATAATATGTTTGTATCAGCTTATCATTTATTTAACAGCCAAACCTTATTTAGAAATCATAATCTATCTAAAAACATTTTATATAATAAAGAATGACAAGAAAATAATCTATTCAAAAAAATGTCAACGAAATAAATCAGTGAGTATATTTAGATATAAATAGTCTTACTTAAATATATAAAACAAATTTTGAGAATTAATATCACTCTTTTTCTCATGGAAAGTAAAACAAATTTTTCTACTAGACACAAATATTACAATTCTTTTATTTGTTTCAAAATCAAAAATAAATAAATAAAGTAAATTTTAATTATAAATAAAGGTTAACTATCACACGCATTAAAAGTAGTTAATGTTTGTATCTTAAGAATAAATAAAAGCAAAAACTTGTTTGTACACCTTTACTAACAATCTACAATAAGAATGTCAACCTAACATTCAACAACTAATGATTCTCTTTCAAGAAAAATTTAAAAGCGAAAGCTTGTTTGTACCTCCCTCTTAACACTTTACAACAATCATGTCAATCTAGCATGAAACGGCTGATAATTGTCTTTCAAGAAACAAAAACAAAATAAATAAATAAATCTGTAGCGTTCTCGTAACTCTATACAACAAGTATGCCAGTTTAGCATCATGCAGCAGGTATCTCTGTAGCTCATCAAGCATTGAAATATTTATAAATAAATTTTCAACAAACAATTTCAAAGTTTTATTTGTAAAATTTTTGTTACAAATCATTTTTATGAAGAACCAGAACATTCGATAACGATCGATATTTGATTTCTTCAAAAATCATTACGAATATTTTTATTGTTTCTTTTGATCAAATATTACTACCCCGTTATTTAATATTATCTACAATTACGGAGTGATGCTTTTGCTAAACTTTAATTTCTATGTTGGAAGAAATTAATGGAGTGTTTTAATCCCATTATTGAAATTGATTTCATTTTTTTTTGCATTAAGAATGAAGGTCATTTCTTTTAGGGCACTTTTCAAAATAATCACTAGTAATAGGATACCTAAAGTTGGGAAGTGGATAGCCGTTTTTGCTGCTATTTTACTTTTGTCTATGCTTTTATTATATTCTGTGTTTTGAAATAAATACGCGGTTTTATTAGATTAGCTCCGTGTTTGTTTGTTTTTTTCAAAATCACAAAAAAAAAGCCTTTATTCATTTGATCGGTTTGGAATGTTTGTAAAGTTAATTGCAATCAGAATGCGAATAAATGCATATCTTTCAAAATGCGCAGATATTTAAAATTTTTTATTTAAATAGAATTTTTTAAATAATTGCATGGCATTTAGATGAATTTATCAATAAATGGTTTGGACCTTTGTATTACAAATACACCTTTAAAAATAGCGTACAGTTTAAAAATTTTAAAATTATCTAGTCATTGATATTAGTTAATGGTATCTGTTTATTCTTTAATTAAATAATAGTTAATATTAGTAATAATGTCTATGCTGAACATACCGTGTCATTACGTTAGTGTTTTATATACATATATATTTGAGTTCTGCTTATAAAATATATTTGATATTTTTCATAGTCATGAACTAGTATTTAACTTATCTATGGTTACTCCAGAAAACATGAATAACTATTTTCAACTGAGATGGTAGTGAAGCTGTGAAAATCAGAATCATATATAGAAACCAGAAAATCTTAATTTTTTATATATATATTTTCTGCTTTTAGTAGGTCTATTTTTGAAACCAAATGTGCAGTATAATAAAACTATATAATATTTTTATAAGCTAGTAATGCCATTTTAAGATCCTCTAATTCAGATGGGTAGGTTTCAGTGATTCTGTTTCCATTCAAAATGCTTTGCCCCAGTTACTTAAATTAAAATATTTTTCTGACTTTTTTTCCTTTTAAATAAAATATGATGAAAACGAGATAAAAGAGACTGGATATTTAAGTCTTTGAGGAAAAATTAGTCATTATTTAAAGTTTAATGATATTATAGTAAAGACAATAAAATAACTGTTTTCTTATAAACCAAATGCATTAATTATTTCGAATAATTAACGTCCACGTAATTTTGAAAAAAAAACAATCCAGTGTGTTGAATTAATAATTTATTTTTAGTTATTATTTTATAACCTAATCAAAGTCAACGGAATGTATTTATTTTTTTTTAAATCGAAGAAATTTGTTTGATCTTGTATTCTTGATTCATTTACATCAACTTATTTAGACAAATTCCTTAAAAGAATAGTGTCTATGCATTGAAACTGATAGCCTTACCATGAGTAATAAAATGTAATTCACATTAAATATTATTATATCTATTGATAGTTAAAATTTAATAAATTTCTCCAGAAAACTGACAATAATCAAAGACCAATTTAATGTTTCTTTTTTTTTCTTTCAAAGAGCCTTATGTAGAATGTCCTCCATTACTAGTGACACATAAACACTTCTAACAAAGTTTATTTCGTGGGTGTTCTTTTTCGACCAACTAACGCTTCACACAATCACCTATACAGTAGCATGTCCTTTCGGTTTCGAATACATGTTTAAGAAAGGCTTTTCCAGTAAAAATATCTGAATTTCCTAAATTAGTTTATCCTATATATTATACATAAATTAAATTTTGTTTCTTTCTTCATTATTGAATGCCAGCAATCCATCAAAAATCCGAGACATAAATATGAGACAAAAAAGTATGTAAAAAACTGAAACTTTACTTGCTCAATTTCATATCTGTATGCTTGATATTATTCCACATCAACGGTTCAAGATTTTGAATGCCAAATGCGTTGATATCATCACGATACCCAACATATCAAATAAAAAAAAGAGAAAGAGAGGGAATAACAATTTACAACACTAAATTTCGTGTACCAATGTAAAGTTCTTTGCCAATATATTGTGAAATGAGCCTTCACCTCTCTGCATATTTTAGAGTAAGTGTTAACAAAGAAACAAAAACATGTTTGCTACTCAATGCAAGCAATGTACGGCAGCCTTTTTAATTTAGATGTGTTCTGTCACATGTTAACACTTTGTGCATGATTAAATTATGAATGTATAATAATCCAAAATAAGATAAAATCAAAGTTTGAAAATAATTTTTATATTGCAAGCGAATTGGACCATATCCTACAATAGAACTCAATCTCTATTAAGAAGTTGTACAAATATTTCAAGGATAAGTAATAATTTTTAATAAAAAATTCAACAATAGTTAAAGAGGTAAATTAACAAATGAAAGTAATAACAGATGACCAACTAAAAAAATTTATCATATAAATGGATTCAATTCTGAAAACAACAGAAGTTGTTTCCAGTAAAATTGGGACTGCGCACTATCGTAACTACCAAGAGAGACAATCATAGTATAACAAAAAATCTAAAGTAGAAGTTCGAGCTAGTCTCAAATTTAAATTGAAAATATTAGAAATGCTGAAATCTTGAGCGCTTATATTAATGGTCCAGGTGCGACAATTTCTTTTACTTCTTCCTGAAGAATAAATCCTCTCAAGTCCGCCAAAATATAAAATAAAATTTGGAAAATCGTGAAATTTATTATGGTCGGAATGATTGAGATAATATTAATAATAATCTAATTTAAAAAGTTTCTGAATACTGTCAGTTTTTAAAATTTTATTATTATCATTATTTTAATCGTTTAAATTTCACGCAGACAATACTAAATTAAAATTTTCTTATCTGGCATCAACATATGTAACAGCAAAACTGATGCCAACAATAAGATAGTTTTGTAAAAAATATGAACTTCTATAAAATAAGCTTTCATTCGAATGAATAAATAATGAAATAATTTGAATTGGAAAGCTTATCAAATAACATGAAAATTAAATTCATGTTGTAAAAACTCTTAATACATTTAACTAAATTGTTTCTAAAATAATTTTGTTCATTTTTTTAAAACAAAATGCTCAAATATTAAGAAAATCACATGAAAAAAATGCATTCTTCAAAAAAAAAATTCCCAAGTTGATACTAATACTCAGAATCCATCTATGGAAATACAGAATTTTAGTACTTTCTGCATAATTTACTTAATTTCAAAACAGAAATAATTTATTACTTAGAAGTTAATTTTAAATCCGATTTTTTAATATTTTGCTTAAAATATTTCTTTTTTCTAAAATACAAAAAAAAAAAATATTAACTAATAGATAAAGAATATTTAAATGTAGCGAAGCGGCACAGTATTTTATTGTTTCTCTTAATATACTTATGGTATCATTAACTAAATAGTCGGGCGCAAATTACTTCGGGAAGTATAATTATCACCTAATCATCATTTTTAAAATTCTTTTAACAATCAATAAATCACTAAAAAATAAAATACTATCTCCCTTTTGCTTTGACATAATGTCCAGAGAAGTTTCAAAATTAATTCAGGATTTAATCTGCTTCGAGAAACAAATAAAAAAAAAGACAGTATGGCCATTTTTGTTTTTAAGTTATTACCACTTAAGGTCTTAATTACCATTGAAATCAATCAAAAATTGGTGTTAGTTGTGTGTGCAATTAGGAAAAGCTGTATTTGCGTGCATTTTGCTTCTTTCAATAAAAAAAAAACACTTAAATAATCAGTTTGAATTCTCAATTTTAAATACGAAATGTTAATTTGATTTAAACAAAAAAAAAGGATGAAAGATTTATTTCTTTATTTGCAGTTTGGTTGTTAACAAACTGGAACGTTTACATGATATATAAATGGACTTTTATATTAACGCTCCGTTACTCACTACTGATCTCCATAACATATATCGCCTGAAGACATATGTGTTGTAATAATATATTAATTCAGTTGAATCACTAGAAACTCAATTATTCTGCTAAATTTTTAATTTTTTTAAAAATTCAAATTAATAATTCTTATTTGAAATTGAGTATTAAAAATTGTCATTTTAGTACATTTCAGTCAATTTCCGTTTTCTTGACATTTTTCAGTAAAAGAAATGGATTATATTTAAACGAAGCCTTCCCTCATTGCACATGCAACTAACATCCGTTTTGGAATGATTTCGGTGGTAATTAAAACCGAAAGTGATAATAACTTAAAAACATATATATGTTTACATTAATAGGTAAACGTAAGATGCATATACATAAAAGTAGAAAATATATTTTTCTATTATGATTTATATTTATGTAATTAATTAAAACTGTATACAATTGTAATTGTTTTATAGAAAATAAATTTGATACAGTGAAGAATTTCCATTTCTATAATGTGAATGATTACTTTGAATCACCTAATGAAAGTTCTTTTATCTAATTTCACGAAAGATTCTTGAATATAGAATAAATCAGAGAATAATGAGCTGCTAAAAATCTTGGGTTGCCTTAAAAAATTTTTAGAAATATTTACTACAATATATATTCATTGGACATTAATTGATAAATTTTCAAGTTTAAGACCAAGTATGATAGCAAAATAAGACTACGCGCTCTGAGAGATCATTACGTCTTATATGAGACATATATTAGTCTCCTTGATGGTGGTTAGTAGCAAGATAGGAAAATAAGATTCAGCAAATAAACCAATTTATGGACAAATAATAAAAAAATGATGCAAATAATGAGTTTGTGATCTGACAGATGATTTCATCTCTATAAAATAGATATTAGACACAGTGATTGATGATAACAGCTAAATAGGAAGATAAGACTAAAACTTAACATAGACTAAATAAGACTTAATATAGGACCATGTAAAATACAAAAATTAGAGTTTGTGGTCTAAGAGATACTTATGCGAGATAGTTTTTAACCAAGTCCAAATTAGATTAAGAATAATTTTATGTTTTACTTGACCTTTCAAAATAAATATTTCTGAATATTCAAGAAAGAAACGAAATTTTCAGTTGAGATAAAAATTTTAAAGTCATGAATGGTAGTAGTGTGAGATATTCTCATATCAGAGAGGCAGGTAGCAAGAAAAGGAGATGTGGAAAGGCTTACTGAACATTTGAAAGAAATTTTCCTTACATTCAGCTGAGACAACATTTATTTTAAGAGCGTGCAGACAGAACAAGAAAACACAATCATAACATATCATAAACTAAAGGGTAATTCGAAATTATAACTTAAGATATAATTCCGAATTATTCTTTAATAAGTGGAATTTTTTACGTATATATATATATAATATATAATAAATATACAAAAAAATTCTCATTTCCACTTTACATATATATATATATATATATATAGAGAGAGAGAGAGAGAGAGAGAGAGAGAAGGGGTAAGACAAAGGAATATGCGGCATAAGTAGAAAGAAAGAAAAAAGAGGGGAGTTGGAGAGGGGGTTGAGAGATCGAGAGAGAGGAGAGAGAAATTATAAATTGCAATATCTATTTCTATCTATTGATTTAAAATTCGATGTATTATTAAATATGTTTAATTCTTAAAAATTTTTTTTATAAAATATCCAATTTCTGAATCCTATACAACTGTTGTTAAATAATGTAATTATCTGTTTATGATGCAGCCAAATAAAAAGATTATTGCGACTGAATTGGTACTGAAAGTGCATTTTATATATTGCTTTTCATCTTACCCAAAACATTTCCTGAATTATGTCGGTCGCTAAAAGTAAAAAAAGTTTAACTATTATATTTAGTTAACTATCACAATAAATAACAAAATTAAAAGTTATTGTTTCATATGCAATAAACTTGTTCGTAATTATAATGTTCCAGTCCATCTGAGCAAAACAACAACATTATTCTATTATGAAGTTAAATTACCCAACCTTATTTAATATTCGTTGCCTGAATTGTTAGTTAAGAAATTATTTACTGTTAGAGACTTATTAAAATTTTCTTTATTAACTTATTATGTTATAACATATGTGACTAACATTTCTTTTTTATTTATGAAAGAAGAAAGTTCGATTTCATAATTATGTTGATTTTCTATTACCTAATTTCCCCTAAAATCATATTTTATCCATTCTTGCTTATTATAATGTGTGTCTGATTTTTCTTTTATTTTGCGATTTCAGCTTTTGAGAAAGTTTTTAAATCATTAGAAATAGAAATAAAATACATTTGTAAAAAACATTCTATTTGTAGACTTCTTCAAACATTTCAATACATTTTAAATAAATTATAATTCTGGAATTATAATTAAAACGTAACATTAAGCCTTACAAATGTAATTCTATTAAATAAAAGAAAAGTCTAAGGCGAATAATTGAAGAAGAAAAAAAAATAAGCTAATCATGATATGAATATTTTTGAAATGGCATTTATTTTTTAAATATGAAAACAATTAAAATACTCTTAAATGTTAACTATTTAGAATCTTCTTAAAATAATCTTAAATATTATTTTCCATATTTAATTTTATTGAAAAAAATTACTAAACGTCAAGATAAATTGAACACAGGGTGTCAAACAATTTTATCAAAAAATTATTATTTAACATCATTTATTTCTAACCAATATTTATTTATAATTGTTAATATCAGAAACAATATTGGATGCCAATCTAAATTATTGTAGTAAATCAAGGAAAATTCCCCTCCTACTTTGCATTCTGTAACTGCAATCTATAGATAAAAATAATTTTAAAATATTTATTTTACCAGTTACAATTAAAACTGTTGATCTATTATTCAGTTTAACACTCCAAAAATAATCCTTATGTTTTCTTATTTTAGAATTTCTGCATCCTAAATGAATTTTCTACAATAAAAATTATTTATAAGAGTGAATCAATATTCTCTAAAACATAATCATTTTTAAAATAATAGAAACTTGAGTTAAAATCGACCAAATTTCTCTTTTATTATATTTTGCACAACCAAATTAATTATGAATCATCAAATTGCTTTTTTTTGTCGATTATTTGTTGAGTAATCTATGATCCAATTAATTAGTTTAAATTGTACTTCATTCAATAAAAATCTATGAAGAAGAACCATTCTTCTTTCAGGTCAAAAATAAAATGATTTTTATGATTAGAAAAATTCTCATCAATTAAAAATATTCTTTTATTTTCTCAATAGTTTGATGAAATTTCTTTTCTTATACGCACTGTAGATGAAGGCTATTTTATGCATATTCATTCAATAAGATTACGTTTCTTTCTTTCATTTGCTCGCATCTCTCAAAGAGAAGATTTTACTTAGAAGAAAACTGAAAATTTACAGCTCAGACAAAGAGGGCAGGAAATCAGATTTTTCTTGTAGAAGATTAGTGGCATTTTGTAGTACAAGATTGGATTGTTTCTTTGTCAAAGGAATCAATTCATTATCTGAGCCAGAAATATAAGAAAGTCTAGTTTAAGCCTTTCTAGGGCCGTGGGAAGTATGCTTCCCACCCAATTTATCAATCTTTGTATGAAATTATGTAGGTTAACATCAGTTCTGACAATTTTTTTAGAAAGACAGAAAATTAAAGGCTTCAGTTCTTTATCTTACACAAAATGATCTGTCTTGATTTGTTACTTAATTATTAATTAACCTAATTAATTAATTAATCATATTAAATTTATCTAATAAGCTAAATTAATCCCTTTTCTTATTCTAATTTCAAGCCTAAAAATATTTTAACAAAATATGACTAAAAAAAATGGCCCTTTAAAGGGTTAAATCAAATAAAAAAAATGTAAGAAAAATAGAAAAACCTTAAATGTGGGGAAACCTTGAATTGTCATAGAATTGAAAGTTATAATTCCGATAAGAATATTTTTACCTGTATGTTCAGAGAACTGAGATGTATTGTACTCTTAGAAAATAGATTTTTCAAATTTAGGATACGTAAAATTAATTAATGGAAATAAATTATATGTCTAGAGTTCACAATCTGAGTTTTGTAAATTAGCTTCTAAAAATAAACCTAGCAGGAAATTCTATTTTAAAACGATATAATAATTATTTTTTTTAAATTTTGGCACAAATCTGCTTATATTTTGCATTCTATACATAAGAAATTTTATAATGTACTATTTATAAATATTTTGCTTTTGTTACATTTATAAATCTCTATATCAGGATAGTAATACATTTGAAAATACCATGTATTTCTTAGATTTTTCAATTAATTGCAAAATATTTTTTTAAACAATGTACATTCAAATGAAATAATGGTTATTGTCAAGAGAAACCTAATACTCTCATATTTTGTTATTATTGATATAATGCTAAACATAATACATTTTCTGAACACATATGTGTTTATGATTTAGAAAATTACTATTAAAGAATTACTAATTAAATTTTCGAAATTATCAGCATTTAATCATATCTGATAATTAAATCAAAAAATTAGAGATGAAAAATTGAGGAATCAAACTTATTTCAAATTTAAATAATTGCATACTGTGGTGGTATGTAGATTATTATGATCTGTGCAGGAAGCAACAGGACGAATGTTGTGGGAAACATTTCTTTAATAATCACATTCACACACTTAAAACAAAGACAAAGACAAGACATTCGCGCTCGCTTCACAGTTCAGCGTCACAATACTGTTTTCTTTTCATTATATACACGAAAAAATAATTTATAACATTTTTTTTTAATTCATAAGCTTAATATTTAATGATACATCTTCTCAAACAAAAAATAAATGGAATTTTCAAATCAGCTTTTTAATTCTTTTTTCATTCTATAATGAATCATCACAAAATTAATTTCGTCAACTACATTTAGGTACATAACTTCAAAAAAATAAGAACTTCCAAAGCAGCAAAACTAGAAAGAATCTGAAATAAAAAAAAAATGATTAAAAATCTTTAATGTTTTGTAATTTTGTTTAATTTTCCATTATCATGATATAACAAATTTTCCGAAATATGTTTGCAAAATGCTTCACCCAAAGATGAAAAATTTCCCTTGGCAAAAGATTCAGATATAAAATTCTTAAATAATATTAATATATTTTATATAATATGTAATTTTAAAAATATTTATAACAATGAAAAAAATATGTAAAGATAATAATTTGCTTGTTAATTTTAATGATGCCAAAAGGTATTTCAACACTTTGCAAGAAAGAATTGCGATATAATTTTTAATGAAAATCTCTTCATTTTTCTAAAATTTTTCCCACAGTCTAAATTTTAAAATTTAAATTAAAAAGAAACCAATAAAATATGTATTCAATGTAAGCCTGATTTTAGATAGTCACATTTTTCAGAATAAATATGTTTCGATGGAACAAACTTGTAGAATAATAAATTTATTAATTGAAAACTAAGCAAAATATTTACTTCAAGAGCAGGTGTTGGAATTCTTTCATTGATTTAAAGAAAAGCGTTTTGGTGGAAAAATTAAAAGATATAAATTATTATCGAGACAACAAATAATAGTGAATTCTAATAGTGAATATATATATATTAAAGAAGATTAATTGATTATATATACTGCATTATTAAAATATATAAAATAAAAAAAAATATCCAAGGATCTATTCCAAAATAATAATTTGTTTTTTTAACATTATTATTACAAATTATTATTTAAAATATTATATCCCCACAGAATTCCACAGAAAAAAATCTAATAATTTAAGAATAAGCAGAGAAATTCTAAATTATAGATTTGATACTACAAAGGTTATATAGTTTGCATTATAAGAAAATTAACTCTGATGTTTTAATTAATCTATTAAGAAACGAGTATTATTAAGCTAATTGATTTAAAGCAATTTTTTTAACTTCAGATTTTCCGATTATGTTAAGATTATTCAGTAAAAGTAACGGATGTCTTTTAGAATTAACTATTTGATAATAAGAAAGATTAAGCAAACATTATTTATTTCTTTTTAAAATTAAATTTCGAATTTTTAGCTACAAAAATTATGTATACAATGAAACAAAAGTAAGTTTTGACATTTCACCACTACAGACAAACGTTGCGATATTTTCATACAAAATGTCTTTGGACAATCCTACTGAGAGGCATATATTTTAAGCTTCTTGTAGTTTGTACTAAATGAAATCATAAAATGTTTACATAGTTCATTTAAATTAAATTACTAAACTGCACACGACATTCTATAATTTATATTGCAAAATGTTTAAATGTCAAAAGTTGAATATAGTACGAAAAATTATATTTTGATTTACAAACAAGAAAATTAAATTTAATTAAAAATATAAATATATTTAAATGCACTTAGACACAAATGGACAAAAACGCAGAGAATGGAGATATAAGGAAATAAAAAGAAAAGAATAAATTCGTCATGGAATTTTTTTATTTACAATCAGAGAATATCTTAATTGCTAAATGAATCTATCAAACTGTCTGCAATGATTCGATGATTCGTTATACATGGACGCAGAATGCAGCTTAAAAAATAAGGATGCTAATTATTTTCATTTCATCGAGGTCAGGTTTAAATTATCATTTTATTTTATTTTATTTTATTTTATTTTAATTTTTTTTTAAATAAGAAAATAATATTTCTCACTTTTTTGTTAAATTATTCAAGCTTTCAATAATCAAAATGCCTCTTCGAAGTATTAATCAATTGATTCTTGTGATAAAGAATAAGAAAAAAAAATATGTATGTTTTAAATGCAAGATATTTCTTCTAAAGACGCTCCTTTTATATCAGTTTTATTACTTTTCAAAGGGAATAATAACAATAGAAAAAACATTTACAGAATATAATAAATATTACTGAAAATGTTTATAAAATAAACAACTTCTCAAAAAGAAGTTATTTCTTTAATTTTTAAATTAATGACATGACTTTTGATATATATATAAAAATTCTTCTAGAAATTAGGAAATTCATAACGTTAATGAAAATTATTCAGCTTCGTACAATTTTTTATAAAATCTTTAGTGAATGTTATGGGTGAGTGGAATTCTGTAATGAATGTTATGGGTAAGTGGAATCTAGCTTTAAACAAATTAGCCAACCATACTAAATTATGTTGTACTTCATTAGTAGTGGAAAAATTAGTATATCTTCTTAGATTAATTTTCTTTTTTATCTCTTTAAAAGATGTATGAAGCAAGAAATATCGAAATTTATTCGATATTTCTTTATTCTTCTTATCGAAATTTATTCGATACCTGTTGTTTGATTGAGCTTACTTTTAATATAACTATATCCGCGCATCGCATTTAATATTTTATACATTTACCCTATAATACTTATATATTTGAGGATATTTTTAGAATGTTTGTAATAATCTTTTATTTATCAATATTATTTTTAAAATAATGAATGAAGAAATTAAATTACACAAAAGTTGAAAGGATAATAAGCTCGACGTAAGAAAGTTTCAAAACTATGTTTAAAAAGTAATTACAAATTAAGATAGTTCAGTTCTATAGCAAATTAAGATAGTTATATAACAATTCAGAACTAAAACGAACTTGTGCTTTAAATTCTTCATTTAAAGCATTTCTTGACTTCCTAATACATTTTAGAAAGTATATTTAAAATTTCAGCAGAAATATTTACATAAGGAATTTTTCAACGAGAACCTTCCGATTTGGATTACTTTGGGGAAAGAAAAGGAAAGAAGACGATTAATTTCTTTGATAAATAATTCCCTTGAAAAATGCACTATATTTTTAGTGTCTATTTTTCAGGTCTACGAGTAAGTTGAATATTTTAGATATTCTTGGAACCTTTATTTTTGTTTATGAGTGGTCTTAAAGATTAAGATGGAATATAAAAAAACACCCGATGAGTTAGTGGTACTCTATCTATGAAAACAACATTAGAGTAAGGTTGGAAATTTCTCATACAATCAATTGTTTCTCTTTAAATAACTATAAAAAATAATACAGAATATCTTAACAGTAATTTTATTTTGGGAATAAAATTAACCGCATTTTAAAGTCAACAAAATCTTTAAAGTTCACTTTATCAATCTTGTTGATTTACCATCATAGTTATTTAATTATGCAAGAAAATTATTTATCTTCTAAAAAAATCGCTTTCTTTCAGATTAAGGCCTAAAAAAGTCCTGGAAAGTTAAAACTAAAAAACGTCATAAATTTTAAAACTTCAGTGACTTCTTTAACACCAATAACTATTTCATGAACCGAATTTGCCACTAAGAGTTTAACATTTTTACTTGATCTATTGATAAAATAATTTTAAAACTATTCAATGACAAAAAATTTTCTTACTCAACGTCTCTCTTCCTTTCATATAGGCAATATTGCGGAATATATTAATGTTGTGTTATATATATATAATATGAATATGAGTAATTCGACATTATTTAACATATATTAAATTAATTAATGTTTTAATATGTTAGTCATCTGAAATATTATGTACCTATTCAAAAGAATTAACTGAAAATATTCGTATAAATAAAAATAAAACATTAATAAATTAATTCAATAGACTTTCTGATATATGAAACTTTATACAATAATGTCTTTGTGATAAAGATTATTAATATTCTATTTTGATTTCTCATTAATAAATTTATTATTTCATTTAAAGTTTCAATCCATACTATAGTCTCCACCTTGGAAGTACTTCAGGAAAATATGAACACGAGGCTTCAAACAGTTTGAATTAGTGAATCATTAAATGTATTTATAATATTAAATGTATAGTAAAAAGCAAATAATAATAATAATATTAATAATTTGTATATTCTTTTTTGTGTACAGAGAATGCAATTACTTAATTGATTTCTCTATATCTATAATATTGAAACAAGGAACTAATGGCAGCTAAAGCAAGAATACTTAAAATATGATAAGCAAATAAAGACAGTATGGTTAAGAAATGAAATTTCTAAACATTAAATAAAAATTTGTTTTAAATGTGATTAAAATGTGTTCTGTTCAAAGCAACTATACAAACAATTCTGATATTTGCTTCTTTGTTTCGGTTTTCAAATTTCCAGAAAAATAATTTCACTTTGCGTTTACTGGAAAACAATGGTTTTAATATCATTTTTTGTTGGGTTCCGAGTCATGTAGGAATTTCGGGTAATGAAATGGCCGACTCGGCTGCAAAATCTGCATCATCTGATTTAAGGACTGGAATACCGTATTGTGACATTAAGATGGCATTCTCCCGCCATGTAATTTCTTCCTGGCAGGAGGCATGGGATCGGCAGACGCATAATAAGCTACACTATATAAAGCCTACAATTGGTTTTTGGCCCATTCTATCTATACGTGAGATGGATGTCAAATTGACTCGTCTCTGTATAGGACACACACGATATACCCATAGGCATCTCATTTTTGGTGAGAGGGCACCAGTGTGTCCTACATGTCATGTTGATTTTAGTATTAAACATATTTTAATTGAGTGCCCGGTTTTTAACTCGGAACGCGTTTACCATTTTTCAACACCTTCAACCACTTTAGAGGATTTAGTGGGAGAAAAATTCCACCCAAATATTTTTAACTTTTTACGAGGCATTCGTTTTTATACTTGCATTTAGAACCTTTTACAGTTTGTTAGTGTTTTGCATGGTCTCATTGCTTCTCATTAAGTTTTCATTATCATATGTTAATACCCATGTTCATATTATACTACAAGAAATTTGATTTTTACAGTGCTATATTTTAACCAGTTTTATGTTGATATCATAGACTTTGTATTTTATAATCTACTCTGATTTTACCGTTTGCTTGGCGCAGTATAACCAAACATGGTTCTTGCGCCATTAAACAACAAACAAACAAACAAATCCAGAAAAATAATTTTTTAAGCAACAATAATGAAAAATGTGTAAATTCAATATCTAAATATATATAAAAAGAATGATTCTACGGAATCCTTTCTGTACTATGCCTATCCCTCAGTCTTCTATTAAAAAACGCATTTGTACCATTTCTCTCAATTTGTAAATAAAAAAAAATCGCATTTGAACCATTTTTTAGATCAAAAACAGTTGGATGCAGATATTAAAAGGAAAGTATTTGATAAACTTTTACATTTGAATATACTTTTTTCACTATTTTTTTTGTTGTTGTTTATTTATTCCACCGACGAAGCGTCGTAAATTTCAAAATTGCGTGCACACAGTTTAACCTGTTTTTGTAAGACCACATTTGATCAATGACCATATATACCTTTCAAAAAATTTAAATTACAGCCAACTGGATTTCTAAAACCCTATATAGTATAAACGAAAAATACGTACTTTATTCACCTTATAAACCCATGTTTACATACAAGAGTAAAAGAACAAAGCACGCAAATTCGTATTCGAGTAAATGGATAAAAGTCCAGTATGTGATTTGGAACCATTTATCTTACACCCCGCCCTTACAGAAGATCCATCTCCCATCTGTCAAAACTGTGGACAAGTAGTATTCCCTGATTTCAGCGATTTATAAGGCATATGGGATGAGACGAAAATAAAACGTTGCAGGATATAGACTTTATTTATGTTCCTTTTCAAGAAAATAAATGTCCTCGCGACTTTTATGGCTTTAACTGAGATATCCTTCCAAATGTGATTTTTCAGAGAAGCTTTTAGAGTTAATGTCGTATTTTGAGGGAGACAGAGAGAGAGGGAGAGACAGACAGGGAATCGTCTGTATTCACACGGAGGAGATTTTGTAAATTCTAAATAGCTTCTCCAAGGATCAAATAAAACATAAGACGGTGAACAGGGGATTTCATGACGATATATTTATTTATCAGAGGAACGAGGAAAAAGGACCCCGCCGTTTGGATTTAAGGGAACACGTTGCTTTAATTTCGGAAGGTCTTGTCTTTAAGCACGGTTGGCGCTTCCTTTCTTTGATTTGATTGTTTTAACTCGACACCCCCTATAAATCAAACTGGTAATGAGATTCTTGAGTACAGGCATTCTGCACTTGCTATTAAGTTTCTTCTCTTGTTATTAATGATCGTAAAGTATTCTTTGGACATGATTGGAAAATTTTTAAATTCAATTACACTTGAAGGAAAAGGTTTAGTATAGAATTTCATGACTTTTCTTTAAGATAGGTTTTTTAATTTTAATTAAATTAAAGTTAGCTTTATTTTCTTAGTTTAAAGTTTCACCTTAAAGTTACAAAGAACTATTTTGTATGAAATTCGTAACTTTTGAAATCAGGTCTGGCAATAAGAAAGACATTCAAAATGATGGAACTTGAATTTTTGCATCTTCTAATGAAAATATTTTAGAATTTGAAAACATGGTAATGATTTTCATATTCAAATACATGGGGAATTTTAGGTATAATCTAATAACATCAGAATTTAATGGGCAAATAGTTTCATGTGCAAAGAAAACAGTAAATGAAATGACTCTAATTATTTTCCGTCTACTATATATAATGTTTTCCATACATTTCTTATAGGTACGAGAAATAGCAATGGTTATTTGCAAACATTAAAATAATATACTTTAGATCTGAACAACGAACAGTAAAATAAAAGATGATCATGAAATTAAGATTTGTGACAATCTATTCATTTTTTAACGAGGGAAACCAATAACTGCTTAGTTGGATTAGAAGTGTTTTAAATTGTGAAAATCATAAATTTCTGATTTTTCTTTTTATTTATCATATTTGTTTTGCAGTTATTTAATATGTAAAACTATTAATATATTGCTCCAATATCTAATTTCTCTATATAATTTAATAAAGAAATGAAATTTTTATGATGAGTTCTAAATTTTCGTAAAAATACTAGTGTTTATACATGAATAAAATTAATTTGGTTTTTCGAAAGTAGGCATTTCACTTATAATACTTGCGTCATTTGAGTGAAATCTTTTCATTAATAATAGTGGTCAATAATATATTATAAAGATTATTTCTTAAGATGAAAAGCCTTTCATGATTTAAACTGTTCACATTTTTTAAACATAATTCATTTTAATTTAATGTAAAAGAACTATTGGAGAAATTATATTAAAATATTTTTTTAAATATAATTTCTTCAAATTTATAATTATTTTTCAAAACTGCATATGCGCAAAATTGAATAGAATATTAACATTATGAAAATGAATAATATTTTGAAACGAGAATTAACCTGCTCTAGTTTTAAATAATTTGACTATGACATTTGATGCATGAATATTTTAATTTTTCCAATTTAATATATGTTAGATTTTTAAAATATCGGTACAATATATAATTTTTTTAAATACTTCAAAAAGGAATAATTTTTTAAAAATATGTTGAAAATCAAATTATTTGTTAATTTTTCAAGCACAGTATAAATTTAAGTACTTTTAGAAATTTACAATTATACATTTTAAAAATATATTTTGATATATCTACCGCAGGCTTCAGATAAGAAAGATAATTTTTTTTTCAAATATATAGTTGATTTAAAGACATCTAGTCTCTAAAAGGCGTTAACTTTTATGTTCACTGCTTTTGAAATTATTTTTAAGAAATTACAATTTCATCATTATCCCATTAAGTATTATTATTATTTTAATAATATTGCAATTTCTATAATATTTTTTGCAATACTGCTGTTGAAACTATAATTTTAAATGCAAAGGATTTAAAAATATAAAAAAAAT
>JAPMOR010055165.1:24561-64204 GCA_026543865.1 Argiope aurantia | reverse complement strand
ACTTAATGTTATATTTAAAAATATTTTATTTTTCATAAAATGCTTTATAGAAAAAAATGCTGCTTTCAGAAATAAATTTATTTCATTTCCATTATAAATAATATATTTTTTAACCATACGAAAAAGATATCACATTATTTTAAAGAAATACAACAATATTAATATTATACAACAATATTAATATTTTTAACTTTTTCTTATCAATCATAACTATGTTCAACTGATAAAATATACATGAAAATCAAGTTTGTGTTTATTTCAAAGCTGTTCATTAATATTATTAAGATACCTAAAATTTCGAAATCTATTTAAATATTTACATGTTTAGCAAAATCATTCCACCAAACGACTTTTTTTCTTTTTTTCCATGAGATTTTGAACAATAAATACTCATTTATGCAAATTATTTTATCTTATTTGTTTAAAAAAATAGCCAATATTTATTTTAATCAAACTGTGTTAAACCATCAACATTCTTTTGTTATTTTTTTCCTGATTATATCACTCTATTACAAGTCTCAATATTGAGTTGGTTCAAAAACTTTCAATCACTCAAACACTGAAAGGTAAAAATGTCCCTTTCATATTCTGTCAAAAGCAAAAGCAAAAAAAAAAAAAAAAAAAAACCCGAATTCTTACATAGTTGCAAAACAATTGCCAAAAGAATAGAAATTCGAATTCTCTGTTGATATAAATAGAAATCATTATTTTGTATTAAGAAACATGCAAGAACTCTGAAAATGTATTATTTCACATTAAATAAAATTTATTTTATCTTAGTAGCTATCAAATTCACTATCTAAGTCTACTTTACAATTTTGGCTAAATACACATTGGAAACAATATTAACTTCAAGAAAGTAACAATTTTATCTATTCAACTTTTGCAAAATAAATCCATCAGAGGTCTACATTTATTCTATAACATATAGAGACTTAAAACCACCTACCAATGCCAATCAATTGCAGTCTATCCATCAAAGTTCACTTTGTCATTTTTGCAAAAGAAACACTTAGCAAAAATGGTAATTCCAAATTTTTAAGCCTCATCAACTTACACAACTCAAACAATACATGAGTGACTTGAAGAAAAATTGCACCTTGACGGACCACCTAAAGGTTCTAAAAAGTGAAAAATGGTTCTGCCACTTTTCCGAAAAGGTTAGGTGAATAAAACAAATGGTTTTGGGGGGAAAAGGCGACATTTTGCAAATTGTTCTGATTCTGGTTTGACACTGAGGTGCAGACGATAATGCAAGAATGTCACCGGTGGAAATAACTTTGATGATTTATTGCAGTTAGTGAAATTAGTTAATATGAAAGAAAATGATTCAGCATGCTAAAATACTAGATTTGATGTCTGTAACTATGAGATATAGTTTTAAAGACTGCAGAGTTACCTCTTCTTTTAGAGATTGCAGAATTATCTTCTAGTGATAAGTAACAGGATGAAAAATAAAAAAGAATCTCTAAAATTTCATCATATTTATCGCATCTAAAGGTATTTTCTGCGCCATTTATCAGTTTAAATTCATATTATTTTAAATTTGGAAAAAATACATTTATATATTCAGCTACGCCATTTATATTACAGCTCTTATCCATGGGGTGTTAAATATTAGTAAAAATAACATTTAACACCCCATATTAAATTAAAAAATAAAAATATTATTTAAAATTTGTTAAAAAAGATCAATAAAATTTCATATCCATTCTAATTTATTTTATATCAAAAAGCATGTCTGAATTCAAAATCAAGAATGTTTTCTAACTCAATAGTTTATTAACACTAAATATATATTTGATGTCAGCATGTAATTCAAAGTTACATTACAAAATTATGAATATCTAGTACTGTATATCAACAACTTGATTTTAAAATTTTCACATGTATGAAATGAAAAGGGATTTTTTTTGTAACATTGAAAAGTTTATAATTAATTTTGTAAGAATTTCAGTTATGAAAATTGCAAATTTTAAAGTGAAAAAAAAAATAGAAATTTTTTTTCCTAGAACTTTTTTGCAAAAAATAAAACCAATATTTTCCGAAAAGTTACCAACCAAAGTTGCTACTTTTAAAAGGATAATTTTTAATCGAATTAAAACCTTTGCATATTCCATGAAGTTAGTAAATATAACTTATTTTTATTATGTGAAACAGCGCAATAATTCGAAAATACAAATCTAATATCGAAAAGTAAACAACGCAAAACTACCTTACTATTAATTTTTAAAAAAAGATAGCATGCTTTAAACCTTATAGTAATTTAATAAAAAAATAAATTTGTATAATTACAATTAACATCCAACGTTTCAAAACCAACGATTTTAAAATTAAGCATGGATTTTTCAGTCCAATAATTTTTGCAATCTTATGCCAGATTTATGCATATCTAAGATTGCAAGAATTGTGCAACACATAAAAATCCTAATTAAATTTAAAAGTGCAAGAAAAGAAAAGCAATTCCTGAAGAATTTTATGAAAAACCCTTTAATGTTTTAAAATATAAGACATATAAATATATGAAAACAATAATACTTAACAAAAAAAAAATGTTTGTAATTCTTGAATGTATAAAGAGCAGTTTTGTGTATTTACAATTATAATAAACCAATCCAATGAATAATCTGATTTATAAATTTGACTTCAAAAAGTTTTATGTTAATTATGTTTCAAACATAAGGTGAATCTATCATAAAACTTTTAATAAATAAAAACTTCAGCAAATATAAAAAAGTGATTGTTTGACGCAAATGCTTAGTCTTATAAAAAACATAGTTTGGATTGAAATGTTTTCAGATATATTTATTTTTCAGCAAATATTGATAAAAGTTTTCAATGTAGAAAAGGTATGCGTCAATATAACAAAGTAATAAGTATCTCAAGGCAGCAAATATCGTAGCAAATTTTATTTTACCAAAAAATGTTTAGACAAATCATTTATTCTATTCATTTTACAATTTATCCTTAAATTTACTAGTAAAACTGGCTTCTCTTTCATGAAATAATAAAAGAAAGCTGTGTATTTATTCGTCTATAGAAATATTTTCTACGTTTTTTTTCTACAAAACATTGAATGAAAAGATTAACATAAACATGAATACAATGAGAATATAATATTTGGGGCTACAATTAGCATTCATATTTACAAAATTTAAATATTATAGCTACTTTATTCTACTTTTTGTTAAATGTGAGACTATTTTATTCTATTTATGCAATTTTTCCTTGTATATTTATGTTGTTTTCTGATAAACATATGAAAATTCATTTGATTTGTAATAATAGGATTAAATCGTCAATAAAAGAATGAATATTTTTATGTTTGAGCGCTGCATTATGCATAATAATAGCACGGCATTTTATATGAAATTGTGCTTTTGCATTTGAATATCTTCATATTGTTAAGCCTAACTATAATTTTTATTTAACATTTGATTTAAATGATTAAATATTCACATAATCACATAAATAAACATCAAAAAAATAAGTCGACACATTCCAGAAAAGTGTTAGTTTATTATTTCTATTATACTGAAGCAAAAACGGAACATTTAGAAAATAACAATACGTTTTCAAATCATATTTCCTACTATATATCTTTAGCATTTTTAAAACAATTTCCCCCTTTGTTTTATTTTTAACTGTTTTTCCAGAATAAATGTAGCACGAATATTTGAAAAAGTATTTAAAAACATTTCTTATTAGAAATAATTAAACAAATATGAATTATTATGATATTAAATTATTTTTAGCAATTTGTATTGATCTATGAGAACTGGCTTTTAATAATATATGTCTAAAAATAAAAAGTAAATAGACAGATCTCCGAAAATCTATGGAAAGGTATTTCAGTTCTTTACTAAAATGTACAATAAGAAATCCTATTTTGCGACAATTCAAAGAATACTCATCAAGTTCCTACCCTCTAAAAGTATATCTTTGCCAATTTAGGTAGCGTTAGATCAAACGATCTTCCCTACACAACGGTAAAACATACACATACATTAGGAATCAACTACACATTTCAAATCTTTAGCAACAAATCTTAATTCCTTCCTATCATTTTTTTCTTAGGAGAGATAATAGAAATAAGATAATTAATGATACTTTCAACGAATATTAATCAGAAAAAATTTATGAAATAAATATTATTCAGTTTGCATATACGTAAAATGTTTATTTTCTAAGAGCAATCGGGGTCTTTAATATAATTTATTTTGATCTTTTTTTCATAAACATTAACACATAAAACTTGAAATATATATAAAAAAAAATTTGCACGCAAATTTTGCATATTCTAAATTCCAGTAGCTGAATTATGTGTATCCTTAAAAAAATAGGGCAGTGGTGGCCTGGTGCTAAGGTCTTGGCGTCAGAACCTGAGGGTTTCAGGTCTGAGACGCGATTCCAAAGAAGAACCGTCATGTAAGCGGGTCTGGTGGAAGTCAAATCCTTCGGGGCCTCTTGCCCTCCCTTTGGTGTAATGTGAAAGTTTGGAGAGTGTGGTGCCAGCTCAAGTGTCGACCTCGGTTCAAAACTACGCGAACCGTTTAAAATATTCTTAGTATTGCATTAAAAAGGGACGTTAATATAACTAATCTAAATTAAACCTAAAACATATCATTTAGGTGGAGAGTAAACATTTCTATTCGTTAGCTCATCACAATCTCAGAGATAGAGATCTGTTCGCATATACTATGTAGAATTTACAATATACATTTCAATGCTTTAGCAGCGAAACTCTAAACCCTTCTTTCATTTCTAATCATCATTTTAAAAGCCTCATATATCATTTAATATTCTCATCTTATCACATACAGTTGGGAGAGGGTGATGCCAGCTCAGATGTCATCCTCTTCATCTGTCCGTGGTTCAAAATTACGAGATCCGTTCAAAATAACAAAAGTGTTGATTTAAAACGGGACGTTAATATAACGAATCTAAACAGAACATACAAAATATGATTAAGATGCACTGTTGACTTTCCTATACATAATCTCATTGCTATCTGAATGACTGAAATCTGTACGTCTATTCTCAGTAGAATTTGCAGTCACATTTCAATACTTTAGCATCGAACCTCATTTCATTTCTAAACATCATTTTAAAAGTCACATATATTCTTTAATATTCCCATCTCATCACACACAGTTGGGAGAGGGGGGTGCCAGCTCAGATGTCATCCTCTTCATTTGTCCGTTTTTCAAACTTATGAGATCCATTCCAAAAAAAAAAGTGTTTATTTATAGTGAGACGTTAATATAACGAATCTAAATTGAACATACGAAATGTCATTAAGATGCAGTTTTAACTTTTCTATACATACGCTCATCGCAATCTCAGAGACGGAAATCTCTACGCCTATTCTCAGTAGAATTTGCAGTCACATTTCAATATTTTAGCATGGAACCTCATTTCATTTCTAACCCTCATTTTAAAAGCCACATATATCATTTAATATTTATATCACATCACACACAGAATAGTAAGGGTGGTACCTCATCATCTGTCCTCGGTTCAAAATTACGAGGACAGTTCCAAAAAGAGCCTTAGTGTTGCTTTAAAACTTAACGTTAATATAACTAATCAAAATTAAACCTAAAATATATCATTGAGAAGAAAATTTAACATATTTGTACATACGCTGATTGCAATCTCAGAGTCGGAAATATGTGCACTTATTCTCAGTACAATTTACAGTACATATTTGAATACTTTAGCAGTGAGCCTCGTTTCATTTTTAACCATCATTTTAAAAGTCACACATATCCTTTAATATTTCCACCTCATAACATACAGTTAGGAGAGGATGGTACCAGCTCAGATGTTATCCTCGTCATTTGACCGCTGTTAAAAATTACGAGATCCATTCCAAAATAACAATAGTGTTGATTTAAAACGGGACGTTAATGTAACGAATCTAAACTGAACATACAAAATATCATTTAGATGCACTTTTAACTTTTCTATACGCTCTTCGCAATCTCAGAGACGGAAATCTGTACGCCTATTCTCAGTAGAATTCATAGTCTCAATACTTTAGCAGCGAACCTCATTTCATTTCTAACTGTCATTTTAAAAGTCACAAATATCATTTAATATTCCCATATCATCACACACACACACTCATAACACTAAACTCCAATTCTAAACACAGTAGGATTAATAGTTTAATATCTCGAGTCCATGTCTAATTTTATTTTCTTCGCAGATCAAAGACTTGCAGCACAACCACGTGGTCCGTTTCATAGGAGCAGTGGTGGAGTCTCCGCACTGTTACTTAGTCACGGAATATTTCCCAAGAGGCAGTCTCCAGGTAAGAGCAGCATCCTTTAATTCTGTGCTGTTTGAACAACTATTCTTAGAGTTCTGCATTCATACCATTCTCCGTATCTCTCTTTTATGTTTCAAAATGAATATTAAATGAGACTTCGCGCACTAGGAAACCGAGGAAAGTAAGAGTATTTTACTTAAGGCTTTATGAGAAAGCTGAAATTTCGCCCTAAGAAGATGAAAGAAAATGATATTATGTTTAATGGAAATGGATGGTAGAATGTAATGCGAACGCTATTAAGCCTGTGCAGTCATTAAATTATGTAATGGAGATTCGGTATTTAAAATATTCTGAATGGAAATGGTGTGTTTGGTATCCCTAGATGGGATAATGTAAATTGGGGGGGGATAAAATGTGGGTTTGATAAAGGCATTATTTGGCCAGGGAAATTTCTGTTTGATATAGTTTGTAATAGGAATTCATATTAATATTTACGTTTTATATTTTTCTTTGAAGTTGTATTTTGTACAGACACAGTACCAGTGGATATTTCCCTTCAGTGTATAGATAGGTATGTACGGTGGTGTACCGATCGGTTGTATAACTTAAATTTTTATTAGAATTCGGCGTTTGTTAAGTTCGGCATCTATGTTTTTACTACTTTTACTGCTTGAAATACTTTATACTGATTTATACTGATATATATGTATATATATATATATATATATATATATATATATATAGAATAAAGTGTATCCGGATAGCAATTTTTTGGCCTCCGTACTATCTGGTCTATTTTTGTTGTAATTAATTAAGGAAGGCAAGGCTTTCATTGGTAATATTGTCAAGGCATTGGAAGTGGTTTTCTCTTACGATCTTCCTTCGTGTCTTGGGCAAAGTACGTCAGGAAAAGAGCTGTGTTCAGCTTGTTGTTCATTGTTTCATCAGTTTGTATCGGTTCTCAATTGTTACCGGTGTTCCTAATTATAATTGCACAGCACGTACAATATTTTTAACAATATTCTCTTGGGATATGCTTAATGTTTTTGTAAACTGTATCTTTCATGTTTTTGTAAAGTGTACATAGTGAAAATTTCGAAATGGGTGATAACCGAAATAAAGTTGTAGTAACTATGGAGGAGAATTGACGTGTTTTACAGTGACTAGACTCTGACCGTGTTCACATTTTATCTGACTTGTGATAATTTGAGGGTTTAGTACTCAATAAGAAATGAGAAAATATGTATTAAAACAGTGGATTTTTGTAAAAAAATTTTGTCTTCTGGTATTGGTGGGGAAAGAAATGAGTTGGTAGAACTAAACATGGCATAAAATAAAAATGCAAAATAGTCATTATATTATGTAGAGAAAATACAAAATTTAAAATATTGTATATGGGTGTATGGAATACTTAAATGCAAATACACAAAGCAAAATAAAATCCCTCATTAAACAATATCTTAAATTGATCTTCCATTTTTTTTCCTATTTGATCTGACTGTAAATCTGTACAGCCAATTTCACTTTAATACTTCCCTTTTTCCTTATCTGTTCCATATGTTAGAACATGTGGTATCAATTTTTATTATAAAAAATTTTGTTAAAAAATGTTAAAAATCTCTGGAAAAAATATAATATTTTCTTACATCTAAACATCATGTAAAATTCTTTTCATTCTTACGTTCTTTTCTAAACATCATGTATACAAAGTGATATTAGTACGAATTCCAATTTTCAATATCTAATTTGATTAATGGGGGAAATATTCATGGTAAAATGTAATATGACATCTTTTATTGTCAAAATAATCTTGAATACAAAGCATCTGAAATAGAAACCCAAATAAGCCTCTATAAATTGGAATAGGTTTTACCCCTATACGACTATCAGAGGAAATTGGGCCATATCTGTGATTTATTTGGAAGAATATCGAATGTAACTGGTTTTCTCTTTAGTATTGAATACCAAAGCATATATATTTCTTCCAGATGTTTTTAAAATGCTAGTTAAGAATCCATATAAAATAAATACGTTTTCCTTTAGGTTTACATTTTTCAAATCTGCTAATTATGCCTTGAGATCACTTATGATCACGGTAAGAGTCATGGATACAATTATTGTTAATATGGATGATAAAAATATGACATGAGTTAAGAACAGTTACATATCTTATTTTCCACTATGGTAGAAATAAAGGAAGCGTTTTTTATTTGTTAAGTCACAGAAGCCTTGAACGGAAAAAAATGCCATAGATATCGTTACTGATTGGCAGTATTGTTTCCTTGTTCAGTAAATATCCTGGTAGGGAAGAAGGTTTTGCATATTTAGTATTGGCTACTGAACGGATGTCGTGTTAATGATACGTGTTTGGACACAAACCTGGAGAAAATCTGGCATCTTAGCGACCAACTTGGCGCCTTTGGCGGCAAAAATGAAGGATCTGGATATTCAAGAATCTTAGAAATAGCTATAATAGAACTTGATTTCTGGGGTTCGATCTAGAAATTCCGATATCCTTTCACAAAGGCTATGAAAACCTGAAGATGGAATCAATTGAGGTGAAAAGAGAAACAGTCGAGTCTAGAGAGAATAGTCGAATTCTCTCTGAGCATTTTACGCTGTTGAGGTTGCTTACTAACAATTTTTTAATTGCATGTTGTTGTTTACTACAAGTGGATACACTTCGGGTTTGCTTCGTTACCTGAGTAATGTTTTTCGTGTACCCAATAAAGCGTCGTCACTTTGCTCAACCTATTGGATCTTTCCTCTGTATAACTACAAATGATGTTGACTATTTTTGTATAATATTTGAACTTAGTTACTGGCAATCTATACATCATGTGAAATAACTATTAGTTTCCAAAGAAAGTGTATGCATTAAAATAAATTTAAACACATATCTAAAACAATCCCCCAATACTATGAATTATCTTGTAATGTAGTTACGATATCTTCACGATAATGTACGATATTCAAAATATGAAAATATCGAAATTTACCGTATATATATCATAACATATCTATTTCACAACTACCTAAACAATATGGAATATTTTTTGTATAATATTTGGACTTTGCTTAAATGCAATCTATACATCATGTGAAATAAATATTAGTTTCCACAGAAACAGAATATATTAAAATAAATTTTAACACACGCCTAAAATAATCCTCTAATATCATAGATTATCTTGTAATGTAGTAATGATATCTTCATGATAATGTACGATATTCGAAACAACAAAAATATCAAAATATATCGTAGAAATATAACATATCTATTTCACTACTTCCTAAACAATATTGCCGCATTGAAGAAAGACAGTCGAATCTCCATGGCCGAATGGTCATGTCACTGGCCTCGTGATCAAGAGACCTGGGTTTGAATCTCGCTAGAGACAATGCAATTAATAGTATATGTAAATACTTAATTCCTTGATTTTATGTTTTCCTTTATTTCATGTTCCAGAAGATACTGGACATTTCTTTAGTTTACCAGACAAGTGTTCTGGACTTTTCTTACTGTATCCAGAAGAGTATTCTGGAACTTTCTCTCTTGAATAAAAGCAGAAGATTTGTCAGTTACTGAGTTCAGAGTTCAGTTAATAAATTGGTTTAGCTCTACCTCTTGTGTATGTTATATAGTTCTATACTAAAGTATCTACGTGACAATATTAGGCATCAAATAGAGTACTACATCACATAAAGCGATGTAAGAAAAAATTGAACTGAATAGAAAATTGCAAATATAATCTATATTAAAAGGAAGTGATAATCCTATCGTTAGAGAAATTAAGTCACCAGTGGTATATATTTGCAATCAATTATTAAATTTCCTAATCATTTGAATATTTGGTTGGAGTTTGACAATTGCTATTTCGAATTATTTCAACCTAAGACTGATTGGCCTAAGATTCTGAAAATGTTGATTGTTCTAAGCTATTCTATTCAAAACTTCATAAATCGATCAAATTTGTTAGCAGAAGATAGAAATGTTCATTTATTTATTTAAAAGCTGCAGTGTCAAGAATATTTCGCAGAATATGATTCCTTCGGACCAAAGGACTATAAAAAATTTAGATTTCATAATTTTTTGAAGTATATTTACAAACTGCAACAAAATAAAACATTATTCTTCACATAATTTAAATTATTTTGAGATTAAAACTAAAAACAAATTTTTTATAATGGATCTGAGAATTGTTTATTGAATAATTGTTTGAGATATTGTATATTATGAAAATTATTCTGTAGTGCTTATAAGACTTTAATGCCAAAAGACTCTGATTTCAGCTCTTATATTATTTTTTTAAATCCAAGTTTGTTTTAAGTGAAAAGGGCTTTATAATAAAAGCATTTTAATCATTTCCACTTGAATTTAAAATTGAATTTTACGAGCGCTGATTTAGAAAGATATGTAGTACAATGAACAGAACGGCTTAAAGACCGACATAATAGTATAAATGAATTATATGACTATCAAAATTTGGAGCATAAAACATTTTGCTGAAAAACTTTTTATAAGTCTCAGTTACATAAAGTATTTAATAAAAAATTTTAGAAGGCATTAATACTAATGAATCGGATAGTAGCCAAAAGCGACTAATTCATTAATAAATGTTATTTTTCAAAAAATGCTGTAGTTGTATTTTTAATATTTTTTTCTTTATATTTAGTTGAAATAAATATAAGTGGGATTATTGAGGAAATATAAATATGTCCACCTTTGACCATGTGCTCAAAATATATTCTATGAATATATAAAACTTAAGCCGATTTTTAAAACAAACTGACGAAAGATTAATAATAAAAACGATCGTTTACTTTTTAATTTTTTTAATAACAACCACCAGAACTAGTGTAATATTTTGTAAATTCATTATTCAAATCCTTTTCGTAAGCCAAAAGATTTTATTCTTAATTTTAAACTATTTATTATAAATTGCTCAAAAATATTAAATATTCAAAGAAAACTATTTTTACATGTATTACAGTGAAAAATTAAAATGTACAAACATTATAGAGATTCATATAATAGAATATTTAAAATACAGTTTTACTGAATAATTTATCAAAATTTTTTCACAAAATTTTCACTGAAGAAATAATAAAATATTTTATCCCTGTATTTTAATAGTAGAGGGGTTGTAAAAAATTACAAAGGATTGCGAACTTTGGTATTTTTATATAAATATAGTTCTTTTAATAAAACTCTACGGACGTTTAAAGAAACTAGAGGGAAACATGGGATTTCAAGAATTCGCAAACGTACTGCCGATTGTAATGTAAATAATAGACAACATTTTTCAGGAATATATATGGTTCAATTCTAAAGGCTTAAGAACACTTTTGAGATAAAATCCATAGGGTTTTGCTTTCAGACGTACAAAGAAACTTACGAAATGAAAGTGAAGTAAAAATTATCCTCTAAAAATAAAAATGAAAACTTTGTATCAAAATGTAACAAAAAATTATAAATACAAGTATTATATTTCTAATTCTTCATTAAAATTAAAATTTTTTTATGATGAAATCTAATGCAATCTGTCTATGTTATAATAAAAAAGGATTATGTACATTAATGAAAAATAATAAATTTTTACTTTAGCAGACGATAAAATTCTTCTTAATTTCTATTCACGATATCTTGATGAAAGCAGAAATGAAATTTTTTTTCAGGAATATATTATTTCATTATTTTTGAATTAATTATGTTACTTATTTAAAAAATAATCCCTTTTAACTTTAACCCTAGAAACGAAACTTTAGCTTTTATTTTTACAACACTTTCAAAAGTAAAGATCTGAAGCACAATATATGAAATAATTTCAAATAAGTTTAAAAACTCGAATCATTGTTTTGTAACATTCTAAATATTTTTATTTTTACAAAGAATAATTAAGACTGTGACAACTAGATGGCATTTAACTACCCACCACATTTACACTATTTTAAGAAGCTTTTGTTTTTAATTAAATGAAATTCGAAATACAAGGGAGAATTTTAAAAAGTTATTCGTAATTATACTTTTTTTATTCATAATTTTTTTATTACAAATAAAAATAAATGTTTCTATAAAAATATTTTGAAAAATAGTTATTGTTATATGATTCAGAAAAAGTGATAAAGAAAGAGTTGCTTTGCATATAATCTTTTTCTCCTTAAAATTTATTTTTCAGTATTTTTATTAATTGTTTTTTAAATGTTCTTATTCACAGAAATTATTAATAAGTTATATAAATTCACAAATTCTGTTGTGTATAGTCTTTATTTTTATAATTAATAAAAATAAATTTTATACAAATATTTTAAGAAATTGTAAATATTTTAGGACATTCTGGACAACGACCAAATTAAACTTGATTGGATGTTCCGTGTTTCTCTTATGCATGATTTGGTAAAGGTAAGTTTGTTCTAAGTATATCTCAAAAATTAAAAGTGATAATGTATGCTTCTTTTTTAAATTTAATATTTTTATGAATGGAATCCATTATATTTTTTTTCTGTGTCATCTGTAAATGACTTAATATTTTTGCCATTTTAATTTGAAAGATTTTCAGATTCGGGTTATAACGTTATTTGTTAATGAATTAATATTGCTTCAAAATAATGACTGTTGGTAAAGTCATATTTTGTATTGTTTTAGCAAGTCAATAAACATTTTCATTAATTTGAATCTATTCGTCCTTCCAAAATGTAGCTTTGACTCCATACTGTTTCCTGCCAGATTGTGAAAAAATTGACATTCCAACTAAAACGGCTTACAATCAATTGTAATATATTACTATTTTTATTATATGAATAATAATTAGAGTTTTAAATGTTTTAAACGTTAAAAGAAAAGAAGCAAAAATGCTAAAACATCGCAAAAAAACTTTTTTCACTAAACGCAGGAATGTTTTCATTAAAAACTTATTTGAAATCTGTTTTGAACTTCTTATAATTTCTACTTATAATTATAATCTACTTACACCTATAATTACACCACTTATAATTCTGAATTAGTTATTGGTAATTTCATGTTTACCATATTTAACAGCTTGTTTATATAACATATTAATTTGAAAACCTTTTTCTCAATTCGTTTGACATTTATACCACATTTCCATTACATTTCAATCGCTAATCCCATCATTGAAATAATTTTATTTTATGATTTAAAAATAGTTAGTTAAAAAGATTTATATAGCTTGTATTTAATTAAAGCAATAGAATTACTTACAAAACATTTCAGTTCTTGCGTTGGTGCTTAGGCGATTATGGAATCAAAAAATATGTCAATATTACCCAATTATTTGAAATATTTTAACATTAAAGATAAATATGTACAAACACGATATTTAAGTCCGTTGACATCCAAATTGAAAATTTGCCTAAATTTTCATTAACACGTATGTAATGCCGATGAAGTATAGTAAAACTTCAGAGCCATATACTAAATGCATTGAAGTAGCATAAAATTATGCATACCCTAAAGGTTATTTAAATAAACCTTTCTATGTAATCCTCTTCTAATTTCTTCAATCTGTTCAAAAATAAATACTTTACTTACTTTTCATCAAGTTTTGCAAAAATCATTAATGTATTGCTAATGTCACAAAGAGTTTCAAAGATGTAATAATATTAAAAACAAAATTACCTTACAACAAATCCCCCAAACGATATTTTTTATGTGGAATAAGTGAAAAAAAATCTCTATTTTTGGTTCAAGAAAAAGAAAGTAACTATATAAATACAATTCTGTTAAATAAATTATTTTTTTATTTCATGAAATTATCTAATTTAAAATAAATTTCATACTTTAAATAATTTTCAATAATTTTTAAATTTTGGTATATTAAAATGTTTGAGTTAAGCACACAACGCTATAAAGAAAAACATCTGTTCTTCTTTTAGAATCAAGTTTCAGGGGTGTTATAAAATATTTCAGTCTGCTTTCTGGGGACCATATTGGCGGCAAATTCATATAAAATTAATATTTTTTTCGCTGTTCCCTTGAAATTAAACGATCCCATTTAGAAAAATTTGGAAACCCCAAATTATGCTTTATCATAAATCTGTTGTTTTTTTCCCCAATAGGGTATGGCATACTTGCACAGCACGGATATTCGTTCTCATGGCAATTTAAAATCCTCCAATTGCTTGGTCGATAGTCGATTTGCCCTCAAAATTACAGATTTTGGACTCCATAGCTTAAGATGTGGAGATGAAGACGAACAAATGGATTCATATGTTTTCTGGAAGCGTGAGTACTGTTTTAAAAATAGAATTTTATGATAATGTTTATATTTTATTGAAAACATACATTTTTCATCCTTTTATTCTGCTTTATTTTTGTCTTTCACTTTACTCAAAGGCGGGCGTCAAGTTATTTTATTCACATTGCTTAACACCAACTAAAATAAAATTATCCAATACTTTTTTTACTGGGTTTTCTACAATACGTATATAAATAAAAAATTATTTGGTACGTTTAATGCATATAAGCAGTTATACAAAAATAAAGAAACGCAAAAATTTGATAACGACTGAGGATGATTTAAAGGGAAAAAAAATTATATTAAGAAATTCAAAAAAATTACTGATACCTATAATTACTTTTTACTTAGCATAATTTCTTTCACATTTTGTGCACTTATCATAATGAAAAATGATTTCCATAAAATCTATCTCATGGATATTTATTGTTATAATTTCCAGTCAACCATAGTGATTGTTTAGTTTTTAGTCATTTGCCACTAAGGAAGTTATATCCAGATTGGGAAAGAAGTGGTAATCGTTAGGTGTAAGATCTGGCCTGTATGATTGATGATCGAGTAATTCGTAGTAAAAAAAAATATTTGATGAGATTTGGAATTTGCACCGAAATATGTGACTTAAATCTCGTGAATAAATGTGGATGTTTTCTAGACTTTTATAGAACGTTTTTAAATTTTCTGTCTCTGTTCGTATTGTGATTACTAATTTACAAATATTTGAACTAATGTCTTCAGATTTAAATTTTCATCCTGTTAATAATCAGTAATTGAGTGTATTTTATTATTGGTAATCGCAGTGTGAATGTAAATACCGTTGGATTCTGGGCAAAGATTGCCTGGCGTATGCATGAGGAATCTATTCGACGTGCGAGTGAAATTTGAGAAAGTATTAATGTCCATTATTTAAAGAATAACCTTCATGTTATAAAATTTTCTTTAATATTATTTGCGGCCAGAATATTTGAATAATATTGGCACACGTCATATTTTTTTCCTAAAATTTTTTTGTTATTTACTATTTACCATTTAGCGGTTAGTTTGTGATATTTCTTGAGTACTTTTAATTAAAAGTCTTATGCTCAACGTGATGTTCATTTTTCACGAATAAAAATGTTTAAGTATTATTTCTTAGGAACATGCATACTCCTTCTCATGCACAGTATGCATTTTTTTCATTTGGCGTTCTAGATCAAATGATAAGCCCAGTAGAATGCCAACACATACAAGCTTGCACGCAACCACACGCATATGCACATACTTTTATTATTTGAATAGATATAGTTAAATATGTGATTAGTTTAAGTATGTGTTTTTTATAATGGATTTAATTATTGGGTTGTTCAGAAAGTAATTTCGTTTTTTTTTTGTGGAAATGAAAGACAGTTTTCGTATAATAAACAAATACTTTATTAAATTATATATTGGCCGTTCTGGTCCAACACCTTTTGCCATCTTTCTGGTAGTAGCATAATTCCACGCTCATAAAATTTTTGGTCTTTTCTGCCAAAAAACTGATCGAGGTGGTTTTTGACCTCCTCATTTGAGGTGAAGGTTATACCGTCTAAAAAATTTAGCGAACCAGTTATGGCGCTGGCGTACTGTCAACACACCTTCTCCATGCACATTGGTCCATTTCTTCCTGGCTTGAACAGCATTTTTACCCTTTCTTTAGTAAAACAGTAAGATATGTCGAAAATGCTGCTTATCGCTCTCCATATTTAAAAGGGCACCAACCAAAAACTACTGCGTAGAATTAATTGGAATTTGTCACACACAAGCCATGCTATATGAGCTCTCAAAGCATATAAAAATTATACGGCTTAAATGTGAAGTTGGGTGCAATAAAATACAATTAAATCCTCTGCTGGGAAATAACGAAATTACTTTCCAAACAACCCAATAAATTTTATAGCGATGAATATTTTCAGTGGGATTGACATTGTAAATTTTAACAATCAGAACTTTAGATATTTTTTTCGGCTATCTTTTTCATGTGCATAATTAGAAATTGTTGCACTTCACGTACATGTGAAATGCAAAAATTCCTTTTAATTTTATCTTTTAAAAATTATTAATATACTTCACACATAAGAAAGCAAAAAAAAAAAAAACATGAAGCTTTTGTTTACTTTTATACTATTCCAAAGTGACAAAATCACATTTGACTTTTAATGCAAAATCCGTAAAGTAAAATTTCTTGAATTCCTAAATAATTAACTTCTTAGCCAGCAACTCATTTGCATTTTTATTTCGTAAATGTTGAGGATTTTAACCATTAAGAGACATTATAAAGATACTTCTAAATTAACTCAAAGACTTATAATATTTTTTCGCCTGAAATTAACTTATGCTGTTGATTATAAACATATTCATGCGAAACTGCAAGAAATTTAGTATACATTAAATAAGTCTTTTCTTAACAAAGAGTTAAACTTCCTCTCAGAATCTAAATTCACATTTAAAAAAGGTTTTAAAAAATCTTTATTTTATGCAGGAATTTTAACATTTAAGAATCGTCTGAAAAAGAATTCTTTTCATATTTAGGCTTTCTATATTATATTTTATGCATGAAGCTATTTTAAATTTTATTCCAGATGGTTATATTAAAAGTTCGTTTAGTTGTACTGTGGTATTATCTTAATATAAATTACTTCTTCTTTCTGAATATTAAATAAACTTCATATTAACATCATACGTACTGTATTTTCCATTCTTTGGGAATTATGTATTTTTTTTTGTATCATTCAAATAAGACGTTATAAAGTCTTCTAAAATTCTAATAAAGAAATTGTATATCATATTAAAATTCCAAAAACTATATTTCATGTAATATTACCACATTTATTTGTACCTTTCTAGTTTATTGAGACCAATTTGTCATACATATGAATTTGTTTAAATGAGCTTTTTAATGTGCATTAACAGACAAAATACATTCCCTATATTTTATTTAAACAAAATTATAATCAAATAGGATAACGCAATTTTTATTTAAATACAAATTATGACCAATTTTTTAAACATTATTTAAAATGTTCACATAACTTGCTATTGCACCTTCGACAAAAATACAGGTTTGCATTGCTCTGGCAATACTTGCGACTGTACTTCAATTTTTGAGTTATCGTTTTTTCCTAAAATGATATACAGAATAATTCAAAACGTACCTTTCAAATTTCGTGAAAAGGTAAAGAAATCGATTTTCACATACGAAATTATATCCGCAAACGTCATCTGCTTGAACATCTTGGAAACAGTAAAATTAAATGGTAACAAATGTGACCTTTATTCCAAGAAGGTAAAGTACATTCGTTCCCAGTAGGTGCTCAAAATTGCGACCATTTACACGAACACATCTTTGCATTAAACACCGAACATTTTCACAAATACCTGGCATATCACGTACAATGCCTGCGATATATCCTCCAAGATATGTGGTATCAACATGACGGAGCTCCAGACCATAGCACAGTTGTTGCATTTGATTACCTGAACCGAACATACGGAGCTCAATGAATCAGCAGAGGGGAAATCGATCGCTTGGCCCCCCAGGTCACCTGATTTATTTACTATAGCTTTCTTTTTGTTCTGGCCCATGAAAGCCCATGTGTAAGAGGCCCTAGTCGACAGTGAAATGGATTTTATTACACGAATAGTGGCCGCAGAAGGCATTCTCAGTGATATGCTAGGCGTTTTTTAAAATGTTCGGTGGGCGATACAACGGCGCTGCGAATGCCGTGTTCGTGAAATAATCGCAATTTTGAGCAGCTACTTTGAACTCGTATTTCACCTTATTGGTATAAAAATCACATTCGTTACCACTTAACTGTATGGTTTCCTTGTGTTCAAGTTTCCATTTTTCTACGCAGATGACGTTTGCCGATATACTTTCCTTTGTGAAATCGGTTTTCTGAAATATTACCTACCTTCCCACGAAATTTGAACAATAAGTTTTGAATCACCCTGTATATATCCGAAATCGGATATCTTAAAATAAAATCATGAGTATTCTTCAAAAAAATTCAAAATAAGCTTCCAAATAATATTTAAACATCATTCTATTAATTGACTTTTCTCATCTATATTCTTTACATTAAAAACACACTTATTTTAATGTTTTTTATTTTAGTTGAAACTAAGTAATATTTCAAAATAACACTCATTAAGTTGCTCTCATTTAAATCTTTTCCTTATTTTTACAAATTTAAACTTAGGAATATTTCAAAATAACACTCATTAAGATGCCATCATTTAAATCTTTTCAAAACTTATTTATGTTTTTTTTTAAATTTAAACTGAGAATTATTTTCAGATAATACTCATTAAGTTGCCCTCATCTAAATCTTTTCCAAACTTATTATTTTTATTTTTTATTTTAAACTAAGGAATATTTCAAAACAACACTCCTCAAGTTGCCCTCATTTAAATCTTTAAAAAAAAATTTATGTTTTTTTTAAATCTAAACTTAGAAATATTTCAAAATAACACTCATTAAGTTGCTTTCATTTAAATATTTCCCAAACTTATAAATTCAAGATTTAAAAAATATTTCTAATACAAATGAAAACAGAAAAATTAGCAATATTGAATAATTAATAATATTACAGACAATTGTGTTTCCTTAACATTCTTCGAAGACTAAAAGACAGCGCTGTTTTTAAATAACTTTTCTTTGACTCTAAGTTATTTGTGTATGGTCATTTGAAAGTCAAAACAAAAAGTAGAAAGTCAAAACAGTATTTCTTATTTTTTTAAAGTGGTTCAGATTACAATCAAAAAGAAGCAAAAAGAATAATTTATTCTTGTGTTGCAGTGAAAGAATACAGCACGTCAGATTTGTATATTTTTCAAAATGTATCATTGAAGTCATTCGAAAAATATGTTCTACTCAGTGCGTTACTGGGAGCAATTGACTACCTCTAAAAATAAAATATTTTTATTCTTTTAAATGGAAGATGCTACAGAATACAAACGAAAAAAACAGTAGCAATACATTTTGACTCAGAATCACCGGCGTTTGTAAGAAAAAATGTAGAATCATTATTCTCTTTTGGCGAAACACTCATTTGTTCTGCTTACAAATCAATTTTTACTATGTACATGATACTATATTCTCAGAGTTAAGAACATAGTTTTTCTGTTTTAAAGTACACTTTTTAGAATTAAAAAAAAATCATATGAAATGCCATTGATTTAGACACACTTCATCCAGGACATTTATTTTAAAATAAATGCTTGAAATATTATTTAATATATATTTATGCTTGAAATATATATTTTCTGATATCATACATCAGAGTTCCTATTTAAATGCTTATTTACTTATCTTTTTTGTTCGTTTCATAATTGTATTTTCAAAACGTTTCTAATGTAATAGATTTGAAATCATATATATATTTGTTTTTGCCCATGGCTATAAATTGATTCTGGGAGACCTCGGTGGCCTGGTGTTAAGATCTCGGCTTTGGAAACGGAGGGGTTCAGGTTCGAGATCCGATTCCACCGAAGAAACATCCTGTAAACTTGTCAAGTGCACGTTAAGTCCGTGGGGACCAAACGTCGCCCGCTGATGTGGTATAGAAGTTTGGAGGGGGAAGTGTCAGCTCATATATCGACCTCGTCATCTGACCATGGTTCAAAATTGCGATCCGCCCCAAAATAATCCTAGTGTTGCTTTAAAATGGAACGTTAATAAAACTGAACTAAACAAACTAAATTGATAATGAAAATATTTAAACAATTAATTAGTAAATGGAATAAATAATAATTCCGTAAATGTGTCATTACTTGGTAGTGAATTTTATTCAAATTAAGAAACTATTTATAGCATTTAACTGAGAAGTAACTAAGGCGCAAAAAATGATTTAAAATATTTTTATCTATCCCTACATAAATAAAAATGACTTGATTTGTTTCATGATCGTATGGAGGGAATTTTATAATCCAGTTTCCTTTGCTTCATACTACGCCAATGATTAAAACTTTTATACACTTGTATATTCTTGATGCAATATATAACTTAAATGTTCAAAATCCAATTATCAGGTTGGTTGAAGACTGTAATAAGTTTTTGCAGAAACTTCTGTTCTACAAAACTATTTTAAAACCAGTATTGATGTATGGCTCCCCAGAATAAGGAGGGCAGCTTGCGCCCAAAATATAAAGAAGTTGCAAGTTTTTAAATATAATCATTTGATGAAGATTGTTAATGCACCCTGGTACATCAGAAGAAAAATACTTCATGGTGACGTCCAAATTGAGCCTATTTCGGAATTTATTAAAAAAACATCAATTAAGTTCTTCGAAAATTTATCCCCAGATTCAGTTACTTCAACTGCTGGCATATGACCCTGCTGTTCCCAGCTCTAGGGAAAAACCTAGATCTGCAATTGGCAATATTTAAGTTAATTTTTTGTCCGTAAAAACACTGAGAAAGCTCTAATTCTGCTATCAATATGATAAATTTAAACCTCTCAAAATCATTCCTGTTTTGGCCTTAGATAGTTACGATAAGTTACATAAGGGAAATTTCTGTATTTTTTGAAAAAAAAAATTAATTAAAATAGTTCATTCGATCCCAATAGCGAAAGGCACGTGTAATGTATGTTCTCGGTTTCCCCATAAATAACGAAAATTATATTTTATATTAATAATTATATCATAAACATATTAGTTTAATAATTACACCAAATTTCATGACGTTAAATATTTATGCGCTCATCTAACCTAGTTTCAATTAATTTTAATCCTTCCCTTAACTTGCAAATTATAATTGCTATTCCAAATTATAATGTGGAGGTGCTCGTTACCACTTTGCCATACCGCGGGACTTTGCCGTTGCCAATATTAATTTTTATTATTAAACGAAATAAAAATTTCTACTGATTACTAAATTATAATTTGTATTTTTTAACAACATTAGTATAATTAGCATTTTTTAACAATTTATTTAATTATTATTACAATTATAGATACATACTCTTTATTTTTTAATGAACTTTGCAAACGATTTATTTATTGCATCGTTTCGTTTATACAATTCCCATTTGGCAATTTGTATTTACTGGAAATTCAGATTATCATTGATTCTGATTTATAACAAAGATGTCAGGCAAACAAATTTGCTCACTCTTTTCTAAACAACTTATGCCAAATTTCTTAAAAAACATTTTGAAATGAAATATATTATTATTAAGAAATTCAAAAAAAAAAAAATAGGTAACTTTTTAAAATTTCAAAATATTCCAGGTGACTTAATTTTTTAATTCTTTATAATATTTTTTTTTCTTATTACTCTATGCAAATTCATTTGGAACAAAATTGTGCATGATTTTCTAATTACAATTAAATGCTAATTGTTTAGGAATATTTTTATGCAGATTTACAGAATTCTCATAGGAATTTTATGTTTTTCTGAAATAAAATTGACTTTTAACCATCTAAGAAAACTCGGAAACATAAAATACGTACACCATTTTCTTTTAATATTTGATTTAAATCTTTATTATCAATTTAATTTAATTTCTTCAAAAATTAAGACACCTGGAACCTTTCAAAGATATTAAAATCTAATTACAATGTCATTTTAGGAAAAGTCATTAAGATGACTTATTTTTTCTCTAAACGTTACAATTATTTATTTTATTGATAAAGACATATTATAACACTCTTTTAGTTGAATCTAAACATTAATTTTGGTGATGAAACGATAAGTCAGCCATCTGACTCTCTGACCCGCCACGAAGGCACACGGATTTAAACCATAAATCTGAATGACCGGGCCACAGCAATAGCAACGCTGGAGGGAACTGTGGTTGAGTCCTAATGGTTATCACCGGCCACGGTACAACCCTCCCCGAAGGAAGTACGTCTCTTCATCGATGGAAGGAGTCAGATCCCCCACCTATTTGTGTAAAGTCCAAGGTTGCGAGACTCAACCATCATGCCGGAAGCATCTCATCCTCATTTTTAGGTGCCCCCCGGGAGTTTGATGAAACGATAAAAATAAAAAAATGCCCGTTTGCGTCCATTATCCCTTTAAAGAATGTAAAGACATTATATAGCCAAAAAATTTGAACACTGATATCATACAATCATGAGCGTTTATCTATAAGCGAAATTTAATCATAATGGATTTTAAGCGAGATGTTAAACTATTTATGGATCAGAATTCCTAGAAAGTAAGATCAGACTTCCAGATTCACGAAAAAAAGCAGAGAAATTTTCTTGAGATAGATGCCCCCTTAAGGAAAAACAATGGAATGAACAAGTCATCCATGACATCATTAGTGTGGAAGATGAATCAGAAACTCTTATTCTGCTAATGTTTTGAGGTATGAAGAGATAAAACTTTTAAAGCGAATTTTTATTGATGGAACTCTGCAAGAAAAATGGATTCTCTGATCCCTTGGGAAAAAGGTTTAAAATTTGAACTTTTATTGCTGCGATAGGAAGCATCTTCTAATGCATTTGTGTATGATCCATCTTTCGTGTCAAAATTCCGTAAAGAAATAAGGAATGGATTGTGTGAGAGGAATAAGTTTTTATGGTTGTTAGAAATTTGTCACAAAGTTCTTTTTATTCTTTTGGGCATAAATGTTTTTTTCTATTCTTGTATTTACTCTTTCTACATATTTAGTAGTGATATATTTCTCATTGTTTGCTCTCTCTCCACTCAAGAGGAACAAATGTTGTTTTATTTTCAAATTCCCGTGGGTCAATAAAAGAACACAAAAGTTAAGAAAAAAATTAATTTATTACTAGAAGTTATGTAGAATCATAAATACATTTTGACATTATCGCCTTGAAAATTCAAATATCCTCGGAACGTTGTACCTCTGTCTTTAAGGTCCCTCAGAGGGACTACTGGGAGTTTTCTTCCACTTTGATCTGAAATCTACTGCAAACAAGCAAACTCACCATGAAGACCATCTTAGACAACTGGCTCTAGAAATTATCAGTTGCATTCCTAAAGTGAATTGCAGGTCTATACTGATGATAGTCGTACAGAAACTCGTACTGTCAGCTGTATTTGCAATAGGACCCCCTCTTCCCCGCTTTGAGACTAGAATAAAGCAATGCAACCTTGACACTTGCTCTATCTTTAGGAGTCAGTTAATTGCAGCTAATGTAGGACTAGATGCTATCATATCTTATGATTGTAATTTTGGGGAACTATGGATTTTATCGGATAGTCGCAGTGCACTACAACATCTTAGTGGTTGCTACTCTGCAAACAATGAAACCAGCATATCTATTCTGCTCAAACTGAGGAAGATCTCGCAGAATCATTACATCCATATCCAATGGATCCCAACACGTAAACATTAGTCGTAAAGAGGTCACCTATAGATTGGCCAAAGAGGGTAGTGAGAATGAAATGGTCACTGGCTTTTCGTTTACTTATCAAGAACTATACTCAAATGAAAGATCTAAACTCAATTTAATATAGGGTATTCCACTTGCGCACCAGTGGTACACGGGGACATCCCTGGCGCTCTGCTAAAACTCCAATGTGACCGTGATTCTCAGACTTTTCCGGCTAGCCTAAAAAGTAGCCTCCTTAAGTGTCTTTAATTTGAAAGTGATTGAAAAATCCATTCCACTTGTAAAAAATGCTGTGACCATCCAGCTTCACCGGATCACATTCTGGATTGCATCGGATTTTCTAAGGGAGTTTTAAAATCCGATCCTCTAATTATTATAGTTTTTTTTGGCAGTAACAACCTACTGGAGCTGATCTGGCATACGTCATATATTTTGAGAATAAGCAATAACAACAATAGCAAATTCAAATATTTGTTATATTAGTGGAAAAGTGATGCGATTGATTCTTGTCGCTCTTTTATAGTTTCTCATTAGTTTGGAGATTCCCAAAAAATCCTTCTAAAGTAAAAAAAAGAAGAAGAAAAGTGGAAAAGAATTGCCTACATATTCACATTCGAAAGTCATAATTTTGGTAAGATGGTCAACCGACTCGTTGTCTGAAATTTCAGCATTCTCTATTTTTTTAAAACAACTTGATAAACTTGTTGAACATGATCTGTTGCGTCCTTGTCCATTTTCATGGAGAATGAAGGATACCCATTTCCATGGAAATGTTGCCAACAATGATTTTCATCTTTTCTCTGAATTAATGAGCTGTTAATATCAAAATAATAATTTTGCATTAATGAGGAAATTCAAAGGGCCATTAATGCCTATCTTACATCACAACTGGGAACAATATAAATATAAAATGAGATGTAATTCTGTTTTATCAATTTTTAGACAATGAATCTGCCTCGCATGATTTCACAAAATATCTAATTGAAATTTTTAAAAATTAAATCTGCACTATATTTGCTTATTTTATAACTGACAATTAGAACAAAAAGCAATGCTTGCTGACATACATATAAAGTTTAAAATTCCCCAGGTCGTATTTAAACTGCTTATAAGTATTTAAAATTATTCATTTAGGCATTAAATTTAGCTTTAGCTTAACTTTATTGTCAAAACTCTCAATCTTGCTTTTATATTCGGAGGCTGTGAATTCTTTCAATAAATATAATTCTCCGTCCCCCAAAGACAGCAATATGCCTGCAGATTTTACAAATAAATTAATTCTATATTATCCATATAAATTTGAATGTTTTATAGGATTAGAATATACTTTAGAACGTTTGTGAAAAATGCTTCATAAATGTAAATTTTTCTGTATTTTTTACACAAGTAAAATATGGAAGTTATATCAGATCGTTTATTGCTATTCACTTATCTCCCATATAAATTTTGTATAAAATTTTAATAGCATAAGTTTTGATTTAAAAATATTTTTTTTCATCAATGAGTAGCTAATGGTTACAAAAAAAAATCTTTTGCAAAGATATTTACAATTATTTTTCTTTCTCCCTTTCACCAGTACTCAAGCACTAATTTTTTCCTCCGCATTAAGCTAGATTTTTTAAAGAATTTAACAAGGCATAAACCATTTAAATGAATTAATTTTGTGCACATTGTTGAATAAAATTTTTTGCTGATGCATATACTTTCTTTTGTAGAAATCTTATTTATATAAGAATTTTTTTTTATTTTTTATGTTCTTTTAAGTACCATTTTTTTTTCTAACTTCAAAAAAATATAATGGCAAAAACTCACTTTTTTTTTTCTTTTTGTGTATACTTTTTTTAATTTTCACACAAAATACACTCTGTTGTACAGAATAAAAAAAATTAAGTCTAAACCAAACTCTATTGATTATGCATTGTGTTTTTACTGGAGGGTGAAAATTCTTGAGGTGGTTGATTTGTAAACACCCACTTTCGAAAAATGCATGGATGGTAGCCTCAATTTAAGCGGAAAATAGTTTTGGATTAAATTCTACGCTGCTTGAATCCTTGTAGGAAATATTTGGTCAAGAGTCTTGGGAGGTTTATATATATCCATGCCTTAGGCCTGGATGTCTGATAAGTCGAAGTAATGAAATAATTCTGGAGAAACATTTTACAGAACTTTAGAACTGTCTTCTGATTCAACATACGCTGCTATATCCTGGTAGCAAACTTATATTATATACTTTTTTATGACAATAAACAATAATTTATAATACTGTATTTACAATATTGCATAATATCGTTGAGTATTTAATAAAATAATATAATAACAAGCAAGATTGCGCAAGTACTACTGGTGTTTGGAATGCTACTCACTTACACAGCATTTCCCATTCATTCATGTACCCATTATAATATTGTTGAATATTGAATAACATAAGGTAATAACGGACAATATTGTACCAGATTGTGTAAGAGCTTCTACTACTGGTTTTTGGCATGCAGCTCGCTTAAGCTACATTCCCATGCATTCATTTAACCATTATAATATTGTTTAATATTGAATATTATAATATAATAACTAGCAATATTGCACAAGATTGTGCAAAAGTCTGTACTACTGGTGGTTGGCATGCAATTCGCTTAAACTGCATTCCCATTTATTCATTTACGCTTTATAATATTTTTGAATATTGAATAACGTAACATAATAACAGACAATATTGTACAAGATTGTGAAAGAGGATGTACAGTCGTTTTTAGAGTACAGCTCACTTAAGCTGCATTCCAATTCATTTACCCATTATAATATCGTTGAATGTTGAATAATATAACATAATAATGGACAATATTGTACAAGATTGTGAAAAAGGATGTATACTGGTGTTTAGAATACAGCTCGCTTAAGCTGTATTCCCACTCATTAATTTATGGTATGTTTTCGTTAAAAATCATCAATGATTTTCATGATGTTGATAATATCTTATTTCGTCTTTCTGTCATTTTTTCCCTTAATAATGCTGAATTAAAGCTATTGACAGTGCTTGGGATTAATTCTTTGAAAAACCTAATAAAATGCTTAAATTTTTTGTGTAAATATGTTTGCTGGAATACTTATGGAACGAATTTATCTAATAAAATAAAAAAGTGCTTTATGAATTTAATTTTTTTTTCTTTTGATTAAAATATAATAATACTCCAGTAAACAGCTCGAGCTAAGAAACATTTGGTTCATCGATTTTTGGCAAATCTTGATATTTCTGATTAGATTAAAAGAGTGATTTTCTTCTTGGTAGACAGTGATAAATTCAATGACAAACCTTCAAAGAATTATAAATTTCACAAAAGAGATAACTTATTATCTTGGGCATGAGCATCATATTCAATCTTTATTGTCATATGAGAATATGATATTGTTTTGGGAATTGGTAATATCGAAAAAAATGAAAACATTGGTTTGATTCAAATATTTCCATGCCGAAAATATTTAAAATTCTATACTTTTTTTTTCTTTAAAAATGATTAAATGCGCATGAAATCAAAATTTAATAGTTTAAAAAATTTAATTAACTAAATAAGTAAAGAAGCAGAAACATTGATTTGCAACATTATGCAAAAATGATTTGTTGCAGAGAATGCCAGAAGCTGCATGTGGTTAGTTCTTTTGGTTGTGTTATTTATTAATCTTTATTTTTGAAGCGTGATTCATAGCGATTTTTTTAATTATTATCTTTATTTCACTTTTCAAAATAAACCCGCATTTTTTCCTCAATTGTATTTTTTTTTGTGAAAATATAAATACGTGGGTAATAAAATATGTTAATAAATGAAAACAAGAAACTGTTCTAATGTATAGACAAAAACTTGAAGGTAAAGAAAAGCAGAGAGAATCTGAACGAAAATATGAAGTTGGAAAAAGAGAAGTATTTCTATCCACTGAGAGTGTTGATGAAAAAAACAAATCAACGAAATAAATGATTAGAAACAAAAAAGAAACCGAAATCTAGATTGAATCTAGTCAGATGGTGACATGAACTGGCTTCACAAGAAGGTAGAAAATTGAAAAATGCAAAAAATCTCTGTGGACATAAATAAATACCCAAAAACATTTTTTTATTTAATATCAGAAATTAAAAAATAAGAATTTATTTACAACGAACTATGAAAAAAAATGAAATTGTATTTTTAAAGAATAATACAAACTTCTAAACGATTTTTTTTATATGCGTTGAAAATGATTTATTTTTAAACTGAAATGGTGCCAGCTATGCAATTGAAACTAACTCTTTTTTGGATTATAAACAGAAAGAAAAGTTAAAGTGTGTCAATAAATAAATGATGCAGTTTCTTGCTTTAAACAGTTTCACGATTTTATAACATTCGTGTTTAAATTCTGAATCCGAATTTTTAACTTCTGTATTTTAAAGAATTCAAGAGTATTTTATAAAAAAATGTTATGGAATAAATTCTAAATCTATTTTTTTTTTCAGAATTTAGATGATTGAGTTCATCAGTTCCTTTTATGTTAACAACTATGGTTTGATAATCCATTTCTCGGCAATCAGAATTCTTAAATAAAAATTCTCATATCATAGCTCAATTACGAGGTCCGTCTCAAAAATAGCCCTAGTGTTGCTTCAAACGGGACGTTAATATATATAACTAAACATATCATAGCTTGAAATTTTCGATAATAGATTTTAATTTTTTATTTATCATTTGATCCAATATTATAAATTTATTGCTTGAAATGCTCATTTAAATTATCACACGTCAATTTTTAAGCTGAAATTATTTTTAAACTCCATCGGGACACAACTTCTATTTGAGTTTCCTGTTGGAAATCTTCAAAATCCTAGTCTGTTTCCTTATTTTCAAAATATAAACAAAGCCGAATTTTATCTAATCGTATCGCACCAATCATCCACTGTTTAGACCTGATTTCCTTTGCGTTTTGGAGTCTTTTTGCGATTGGACTACAATATTGTCGCGTAGATGAGGTGAATGCAGTACGTCCAATAGAAATGAACACAATCAAGATTTTATTACCAATCTAACTGATTGAGAAACTACTAATATACAGTTGAAGAACCTTCTAGAATTTGAAGGCTCGCAGAAAATTAGGAATTTACATAAATAACAGATTAGAATAATTAACATAAATTTGCATAACTTTGCATAATTAACATAACGCAAATTGAAATTAAAAGTCAATTTTTGACAGTTCGCCTCGGTTGTATTCGAACCCGCAACCTCCCGCTCAGCTATGAGATGCTTCGTTCAGCCGACTGAGCCATCGGTGCTTGTTCGGAAGGAACACTTTTCGCTACATGTCCCTCTCCTTAGGAGGAAGCAGCGTCCAGCTGCAATCTGGTATAGCTCCTCGTAACATGTCTCCTGAAAATATCAGGCATCCCTCCATCAACAAATTGTCTTCTTGGATCAAGATAGGGTTTTAGTCGTAGTACATGTACGAAGTCTTTTGAACTCCGACGCCCTCTATTTCGTTGCATACTTTCTACTTCATACGTCACGTCAGATAGTCGTCGTGTTACTCGATAATGTCCGAAGTAACGCCTTAAGAGCTTTTCGGATAATTCCACCTTTCGTACTGGGGTGAACACCCAGACTAAATCCCCGATATTGTAGCTGACAGGTCGATGTCTCTCATCATATCGGCGCTTATCTGTAACTTGTGCTTCGCGGATGTGGAGTTTTGCAAGCTGCCTAGCTTCTTCAGCCTTGGTAATCAGATGATGCACATAACTGTCGTCGGAAATTTCGGCATCAGACGGGAAAATTACGTCAAGAGGCGTCTGGATTTCTCTACTGTGAACAAGAAAGAATGAACTAAATCCCGTGGTGTCCTGTTTTGCCGAATTGTAGGCAAAAGTCACAAAGGGAAAAATGGTATCCCAATTTCTTTGTTCAACGTCTGCGTATATAGATAGCATGTCTGCCAATGTCCTGTTGAATCTTTCTGTCAACCCATTGGTCTGTGGATGGTAGGCGGTTGTCAGAAATTGTGACGTCTGGCATAACTGATTGATGTCTTTTACAGTGTTGGCTAAAAGTTACGTCCTGGATCACTTATCATTTCCTTGGGAGCCCCGTGCTTCAGTACAATTTCTTCAACTATGAATTTAGCAATTTCAGCGGCCTCAGCGGTTGGTACTGCCTTTGTGATTGTGAATCTGGTTAGGTAATCCGTGCAAACAATAATCCACTTATTCCCATTTCGGGTAGCTGGAAAGCGTCCAAGTATATCTATTCCAATTTTGACAAACGGTATGTCAGGGGTTTTTATCTAACGGTATGTCAGTCTCATATTCCTGACACGATAAGATCTGGTGCAAGTTCACTGCAATGCCCTTCATGAGATGGGCCACTTTCTCGTTTTCAGCCCTAGAGGGGTTAACTTTCCAGCAAAGGGAAAGAACATCTTGGATACAAGATTCAAATGACTCACCAATTTGCTGCGCCCGGGTGAGTAGCAGGCTTTCAGCCTGGCGCTTTATATCAGCTGCACGACAAAATGTGTTTTTCGACGAATTCCGAAAAACAGTCCAGTCAGTGAAAGTGTCTTCATTGTTATCAAACCATTGTCGGGTTGTTCCGGCGAGGTAAAAGATGATGTTCGCTAGGCACATTTGGTCATCCCAGCGATTGTAATTCGCTATTCTATCAAAATCTTTGAGCCACCGTTTAGCGTCTTCCTGGTTGTCTCCAGAAAAAATATAAGGGCTTCTGGGGAGCTGGTAGGTCAAAATTGGAACTGGTGCAATGTTACTCAGAGCAGAACTGACCCAGCTGAGAATTTCTGATCGGCTTCTCCTCCTTCGATCATTTTCCTTAATTGTCTAGTTGGATCCGGTAGGAGACCAAATTCAGGATCGAGTCCTTGAATACGTCGGCTTTGGCGTAACTCTTCCGTTGTCTTACCCGGCGTCTCCACCAAACTATCGCGTAGATGAGGTGAATGTAGTAAGTCCAATAGAAATGAACACACTCAAGATTTTATTTCCAATCTAACTGATTGAGAAACTATTTATATACATTTGAAGAACCTTCTAGAATTTGAAGGCTCGCAGAAAATTAGGAATTTACATAAATAACAGATTCGAATAATTAACGTAGCTTTGACATCAAGCAAATTGAAATTAAAAGTCAATTTTTGACATTTCGCCTCGCTTGTATTCGAACCTGCAACCTTCCGCTCAGCTATGAGATGCTTCGTTTAGCCGACTGAGCTATCGGTGCTTGGTCGGAAGGAACAATTTTCGCTACAATATTGCTTGGTTACTGCTATATAGGACCAAATAAATCCAAGCATTGTAAATTTTACCGTAAAGTGCACTGCATCAGAAGATGAAGTAGTAAAGAAAATATCTATGCCATCAGTTTTCTCAAGATCAGGATGAAATTAGTGGCAGATATTATTATTTATTTTAAATATGACATTCACAAAAGTATGTCAGTGAATTCTAATAAAGCTCTAAAATTTCTAAGGGAAGTAATATGAAATTCTGTTTCTTATATTAACGAATGAATTTGCTTACATCATTTAATATAACTTGTAAATTTATATTAAAAACGTTTCAGAACATCTGTAGGATTCATTTATATTAAATTTTAAAGTTAACAAAGTTTAAAAGTGTATCTTTTATTCTCAAGTAGAGTAAAAAAATACTCTTTTCAAAAGAAACTAAGCACAATTGGCTTCCTTTAAGTACACGGATTTTTCATTCTAAAAATAGAAAATACTTTAGAAGGCAGTGCATAGAATAGTTCCCATAAATTGTCCGAGAATCGCTAGTAAGTATAGGAAAGAAATAGTTTTTGAAAACGGTTTCCTTTTTACTTTTTTGAAGGGAAAGACCTCATTTGTTCTACTTAATTTTAATTTCTACATTTAAGGAAATTGCAGAGCTCGAAATATTACAATACATATTTTAAAATATGTTCTTAAGAAATATTTATTTCATTTTAAAAATATAGCCAGGAGAATATTTAGTTTCTTTTTCTTTCCTCATTAAATACTTGCCGCCTTTGACAACTAGTTGTTTCACCGGAATGTTGGCTATATTTTATTTCAGTTCAATTATTTATATATAATTTTATATCTGTGATTCCATCAAATTGCCAAACTTTAAAGCAGCGCTAGCTTATTTGGCTTACATATATTCTATTCATTCAATATGCAAATCGTCCGACTTTAATGCATTGCTAGTTTAGTTGTTTTCCATATATTCTATTCAATTCATTATGCGTATGAAATTTTCTAATGGGAAGCAAACATATACCTATAGTAAAATGACTATGCTGAACTTACTGAGGCAGGTTTTAGCCCCTCTAGCGGTCAAATAAAGACTGACTCAAAAAAAATAAAGGGCATCTGCCAAAACCCTCAACTAAAAATGTAACATATACCACAATAAAAACAAAGAAAAAAATTTCATGGAATTGTCTTTAAATTGTAATTGTCGTCCCGGCGATATTAGATTATCAACAACCCCTCACCCCAAATGCGGGATTTTTAAAAATAGTTTTGTTTTCTTTATTCATTTCATAAATTTCTCTTGGTGTACTAAAATAATGAATTATATATTTTTCACTTTTAGGATGAAATCTTTTTCATATCTTGGAATGTTTATAATTTTAAACGCAAATATCTGCATCAAGTTTTGAAATAACATCATGAAACTTTTGTCCTATGTTTTAATTGCGGTATAAAATACATTTCAAATTGAACTTTTGTTCGATCTCCTTTATTTTTTAACTTATTTTTGGTAACTCCCTTTTTCGCCACGAAGGGCATGTAATCTGTCTCAATGAAATCAGTATAGTCAGTTTACTTCAGGTTCACGCTACTTCCACTTTGCATACATTTATATAGTTTTGAATTTAAAGATCATACAAGATTTTTACCGATAACCTTGTATAGATAGAATCTCTTGTGAGTAAGTACCTGAAATATTCTTTCATGAAGAAATGATGCTTCTTCTAAATGTAACCACGATATCAGATTAGAAAAGAGCTTGTTTAGTAAAAGACGAAATTATTTTTGCTAGCGAAACAACTTCTTCTATTAAAAAAATGTGGAATCAGCAAAACAAGACTATACACTTTTTCCTGAGTATATCTTCAGTAACAAAGTACATAAAGATTACTCAAGCTCAAAATGGTTATTCTCTTTCATAGATCCTGGTATCTTTTTTGTTATTTCCCAGATGTTACTATGTAAAACATTGGTTTAGTTGGTAACTTACGTTTATTTTGTATATAATGTTTCAATATATAACTACAGCAGGTATTTGAGAAGCGGATTTCAGAATTTTAAGCCTATTCGTATGACAAAGTCGATATTTATGCGATCATCCTGTTCTCTAAGCACCATGGGGAGGGAAACGTTCGATTTTGTACTGAATAAGTTTGAGTAATTCCTTTTATATGGCATTTTCTAAAATTGGATCTGAAAAACACCTGAAAGGCACTACAATCGGGCATTTTAGGGAGAAATCTACAAAACTGGCCATTCTCAATGGAATAAACCCCTACCACATCCACTGCACCGTAAATTTTTATTTCATTCCAAAAGGTATGTTTCCAAGTTTCCACATCAATAACCACCTTTTCTTTTGCCATAGTCTACACATTATCAACATACATCGCAAAATAAAATGTTAATAGAGTTCCAATCCTTACCAACTTGACCGATTTTGCCAATGAGATTGGTACTTAGCTGACTTGCTAGTAATTCGAAATATCTGATGTTTATTACATAATTTTTTAAGCTAAACGTCTTGATTAGTAATTGAACATATATGCTTCCTTCCTTTAATATGTTTCCCTCCTTTTTTATCCATAGTTAAAGGGTTAAAATAATTTTGAGTCAAGTTTTCAAAATATGATAAGTATCTGTACTTTGAATGCTAAAACTATAAACTAAATACCCATTACCTAATATGTTATGCGTTTGAATTAGAGAGTTTATATACTTTCAAAAAGTGTAGACCAAAAGAATGCCAACTTTTTGCAAATTTGATGAATATCTATATTTTATATGCCAAATCAGTGTACCAAATTATTTTTTTACCTATTTTCCTTTTTTTGAAGTTATCGCGTTTATTTACGTTCAGACAGTTGGACAGATAAACTTCTTTTGAAAAATTATGTTCAAAAATTGATCGAAATCAGCAAATTCGATGTTAAGTCCATATATCAAAATTCCACTCGTTCATCAGATTTTGAGTATTAATAGACACACAGATAGACAGACATAATTCCAAAAATGTATTTTTCGAATTGAAGGTGGCGTGAAGCATCAAGATTCATCAAATTCTCGAGTTTTAATTTTTGATGATTTCAGCACTTTCTCTTTGAATGCTTTCTCTTGCATACGAGAAAATAAAATTTCAATTAGAAGAATTAATCATTGATTGTTTAATTTTAGATGATATGTCAATTTGTTTTGGCAGCACAAAATTCGAAATTTGAGGGACATTTTATTCTTTTCTTAGAAATATACTTGATACTGTAATGTATGCACGAAATTGCCCTTACTTATTTTAAAGCGTTCTTTGTAATTTATCTTGAAGTATCTGATTTAAATGAATGCGTTTCTTGAATTCAATGCAAATCATGCTAAGAACAAATAAAATATAAACAATATATATAGTGATTAAAGATATACGAATTTATCAATGGATAAAGTGCTCTGAAATACATGTAAATGAAAAATCTTTCAAAGGAAATACGTTATTTCATCGCATACCATATGAAATTGCAGTGATTAAAACCATATTCTAAAAAATGTACACATCACTACATTAGATAGAGATACCAAATTTAACTGGAAGTAACAGTGCTAATCCACATATTTTTCTGTACTATTGTACAAAAACAACAAATTATGGTTGTACAATTTTTCTCATACTGCTTAACAGCGACATACGTATAAGACTAGGTTGTAAAAATGCTTTTTTTTTTCAGAAAAAAATTGAAATTTATTTTAAGAACTGAAAATAAAATAAAAAATTTGAAAATTCTAAAATATACTTTGTTGTTAATAAACGTAAGATATAATTATAGATACTATAGTTTCAATAATGCACAGCAAATGAAAGGAAAAAACAATATCGGATACAGTGGCATTTTTAACCGAAAATGAGTGATTTATTTTATTTTTACCGTAAAATGTTCCAGAATAATAATTAATATGTTATTAATTATCTACTACTCAGTCGTAGTTTGCTTATTTTCCTTTTAAAAAGAGCGTGAAAACTACATTTGTTTCCAGTGCATTTGGATGAACTAATTTATGAGAACAATATCTAAATACATTTTCAGAAGAATGAACATTTCACTGTGATTGATTCACAGAAAACAGGATATCTCAAATTTAATTTAATAAAATTTCTTGAAATTTGGTATGCATGTATTGTACAATTCAGAATTTTAGGATAGCTTCATTTAGATATGTTTTACAGGAACTTTAAGTTCAAAACGCAGAACAATTTTGACAAAACAAATCATTAGAAGCAATTTCAAACACTCATAATTTTATTTATTTGTTAAAATAATTTTTTGTGATCTATTAAATGTTATGTAGTTTGAGCTATATATAAGTGAAATAAAAATTAAATACTTCCATTATTTTTTGCAATTAATCTGTTTTTCCTAAAATTGAAAATTTTGTTAAATTTCAATTAAATAAACATATTTTTTTAGGCTTAAAGGTAATATGTGTATTTTTTCCTAATAGTGACGTTTCAAGTAAATTTTAGCTATTTTATTAGGTAGTCAATTTTATTAGGTACAATAAATAATGTTTATGTATTATTTTTCTAATTTATGTATCGAATTTCGAATTTATGATCATAAATTCGTCTCCTAACCTATTCGAATACCTTAAGAACAAACAAAACTCAATCGCAATTGTTTTTAGTGGTCCATAAAGCAATCCTTTAAATGAAATAACGATTCTTGAAAGAAGCGATTTTTGAATTCAGTACAAATCATGTATACAATTAAAACTTTTTAGTGAAATTTATTATTTTATTACACAGAATACCAAATTATAGAGATTAAAACGATGTTCTAAAAAACTATTTCCATGAATTCATTATACGCTGATATCATATTGAACTGGAAGTTATGGTATATATTCCAGAACATTTTCATTACTGTTGATTAAAATAATTTATATATAGTTTGATAGCTTTTTTTTATTCTGTGAAATCAAGAAGACTAACTCAGCTCAAGATCAATTATTAAAACTCAATGATGCAAATCCACATCAATAAAACGTCAATATCTAAATCCAGAAAATAATTATCAAAATCAACATAAAACCAGAAAACGGCGCTAAAGAACAAGCAAAATCCAATCGTAATAGTTTTTAGTGGTCCATAAAGCATTCTTTTCAATGAAATAACAATTCTTGGATGGAGAATCGAACTCTGTTAGTCAGGAGAATACTTATATCCAGGGAATAAAGAGAATATTTTTGGGATGGATGCAAGGCTTAAGGAAAAGTAATTGATTCAGCTAAGCCATCCATGACGTCATTAACTTGCGAAGATAAATCAAAAATTCCTTCTCTGAAAAGCTTTTGAACTATGAAAAGATAAGACTTTTAAGTTGGATTTTTATTGATAAAAAATTGTATGAAGAATGGATTCCTCGATCTTTCGGGAAAAGGTTTGTTAATGTCAGCTTTTATTGTTTTCTTGCTGAGTACAATGTGTTTTTGTTAATTAATTGGGAAAGAATTCTATTGAAAATTGTGAACAAAATTCAGCTATATAACACCATTATATAAATAATTATAAGCTAAATTTCAGAATACAAAATTCCGGAATTTTTTTTTCTATTTATAAGCGTTTTATTTCGTATTTTTTATTGCAGGTATAATATTCTGTATTAAGGAAAATTCATTTTTTCCAAAGGTAATAATATATTTCAAATTCCGAATGGTTGATTTATAATATGTAATTCTATATAAATATGGAAATCTGTAGGAAAAAAAAATCGTTCTTTGTTTCAAATAGAATTAAGAAGTGAAGGGACTTTTGAGAATAGATGTCTTTATTCTAATGATATATTATTTAAACATGCATTATTTTTCTACACCCTACCACCCTGGACTTCAACCTACTTTTCCCAACGTTTCACAAGTTTTTTAATTCCGTCGAAAAAATTCGGTTGTATCTGTAACCAATTTTGCACAGTGTCAATGACTTCTTCATCTGTTGCAAATCTTCTTGCACTCATCTCTTTCTTCAATTGTCCAAACATATAAAAATCGCTTGGTGCCAGGTCTGGACTCTATGGCTAATGATCCAGCATTTCGGATCTGAAATTCTTTATTGTTTCGGCAGTCCATTGGGTATAATGAGACCAAACATTATCTTACTGCATGATGCAGTGATAAACAGCTGTCAACATATTACACTTGCATTCGACAAATAATTTTTACATGTTTAATCTCTTATGAAAAAGAAAAAGCAAACGAATCACTGCCCTCAATTCCTTCTTGTTGTAGATCGACAATGTAGATGACCTATTTAATGGTCTTTAACACACCAACGACCAAAGCCGGAATAAGAGTAACATGTTGCCGACTACACTAATTCAGCGCTGGATACTAGGAGTATTGCTAAATACTGGAAAGAAAAACTACAAAAGTTCATTTACTTTTTGACTTTCCCTCGTATTTATCGCAATGGACTATATATGACGAATTAAGATGCATGCAAAATTGATACAACATTTGTTCTGACAGTAAACTCGCAAATGTCAAATATTTGTTCACAAAGTGATTACAGTGTGGCGCTGACGAGATGAGCTTCGTCATCTAATACAAGAGTTAATTAACTCAGAGGGGTGTAGATTTAAAACTCAGTGAGGATTAAGGAGAAAATTACAGTTTTAATAAATACAAATTATTTGAATTTATCCCATTTTTTATCTATTTCTTATAGCATAGCGATGTTGTCTAATTACATAATATTAAAAAGCAAAATGCAACCTAGTTTTGCAAACTCTGATTTACATGCATTTTCTAACTCATCAAAATAGACTCGTCTTATAATATGTAATGCGGACATCACGACCACCTACAAGCCAAAGCTATGCTATGTTTTCAAAAAAGATTATACTATTCGGGTTCATCATATCAAATTCTTCACTCAAATATTTTGAAAGCTAAATAATTTCGTAACATTGCCTCTAACAACGGTAAGGATTATCTAAAAATTCATTATTTTTTTTAATATTTCTTTGTCAGTTAAATATAAAATAAATGTTACTGCAAAGTAAAATCGCTGCAATTAAAAGAAAATTAAATACTAAAAATGTATACTTTGTATATTGGCACGTAATGAACTCTTATAATCTCAGACCCTAAAGATTTATTTATTTATCATGAAAGTATATAAAATATTCACTAAAGTTTTAACATACCTCTCCTCTTAAATTCAGAACGTTGGCAATGGTAATCGTCCAAGTGTCCCGGTATCACCACTTGTTGCATAATATTTTAAGACACTGTGCAACGTTGTATTATAAAGGGTATCGCAAAATTAACGCAAGATTTGTATTTGCAACCATGTGTACAGTAAATTGTTGAAAATCCTATTAAAAAAATATTTGACAGCTGGTAGCTTAGAGTTGTAAAAATGAATCGTTACATGATAAAATAATTTGTTTTCATTGTTCATTAATCTTTCAAAAAATGGAGAAAATTTGAAAATTGTCCCCTAGATCGCGTGATTTAACACCATTGGATTTCTTTTTATGGTTTATTAGAAGTTAAAGGTGTATGCAAACAATTCAACAAACACGGTGGTTAGGAAGAAGGAAATCCAATACTGCATCAGCAAAATTCAGCCACATTTGTGCAAAATGGTAATGGAAAATTTCGGCAAAAAAGAGCGTATGTGCTAGAAAAGCCGTGGATGCCATATTCCTTATATCTTATTCCATACATTACCCTATCCTGCATAGTTTGCGATTCAATAAAAATATAATAAAAATAAAAAAAACTGAATTTTTATATTTAATTGAAATCTTGCCTTAGCACATTGTTCTATCCTGTAACGCTCCATTTTTACTAACTCTAAACTATCAGTTGTTACATGGTTTTTTTATAAGGGTGCCAACACTTTATTCCACAAATGATGGCAAATTGTAAACTTGAGTTAATTTTAGAACACCCTTTTTTATTCAATATTATACAATATATATTCTCTACTACATACATTATTTTACATTATATATGTACTACTTGAGTGATGTCATTGAATTTTACAAAGCCACTTTGTGTTAAATTTCGATTCTCTATTTCTAGCTCTATCTGCTAAGATATATCGAAAAAATAACAACTGTCAAGTTTTAAATCATCATTGATTTAACACATATAATACTAAACATATATTAATGATAGGGATATATCCTACTATATCTTGCATTCGTTTTCACACGATTTTCTAAATATTTATCGTCGTGCAACGTGGAGTATCGATTTACCTATTATTAGGGTTATTTATCTTTCATACTCTTCCAAAACACAAACCCATTAGAAATGATAAGAGATGTCCGATCAACCTGCTTTATTGAAAATTTCACTCCAAATACAAACTGCCCAAACTATTTCGCGTCAAAATTTTGCAGTTTATATAGAATTTTCCATCACCAAATAAGTTTTCTAGGTTTTCAATACATCATGTTTCACTCATGCGTATCATGTCTGCAGATAAAATTGAGTGGGTAGCTAAAGTGCCAAGAGAAAC
>JAPMOR010055165.1:0-24551 GCA_026543865.1 Argiope aurantia | reverse complement strand
TAGTCTCATCTCTTAACTCATAGTTGTTTTATTATAAGTACCTGTGAGAGACCATTTCCAAGCATATGTGCGTCTGTTCATTGGCATTAATTAACGCGTGATATCTTCAGGATTTAGACAATGGTGCTTCCTAACTGTTATCTTTTTCTTATCCATTTTTAGATAAGAGTCCGATTTCGCTGTTAAATAGCGATTTATAAAGTCTCATCTCTTAACTCGTAGTTGCTTTATTAAAAACTAGCCGAATTTGACGACCAGCCGATTCGCCAATCTTAATACTCATTAAAATTTTAAGAATTAAATATTTTATGAAATTCTTACTTTAATAGCTTCTTCATCAAAATATTTTAAAACTTCAAATTTTGATAGTCATAATATTATAAAGGCCTTCAGTCATAACGTAATATGTATCTCTCTAATTTTCTGTTAGCTCCCGTAGAATTTATGCTTTAAATGAAAATGGAAAGAATTAATCTGCAATTAATATAATAATATTTGTTTTACTGAAACAAAGCATTTTTAATAATATGATTACTGATAACAGAGTCACTGAGCGTTTAAACTTTATGGGCACTAAAGAATATCTTTCTTAATTTATGTAATATCACAAGAATTTCTCAACAAATTTTCTCAGATTCATCATGAGCAGATCGATTAATTAACAAAGTTTAATTTTAAATGCATCAAGCACTAAGAAAATAAAACGAATCGTTTAAAATAACCGGTCGAAAACAGGTTTAAAAAAAACTACTTATAAAACGATGTACTTAAAACTACAGAAATACAGTTTAATGACAAAAGCACACAACTAACCTAGTTCTAACCGGATCCAGGAAATAATGAGATAAAAAGAATCCAGAAGGAATCCCACTTCCATCCAACAGGAAAAGGGCATGCCCCAACATAGCATTGTCCAAACAGATCATAAAATATTTAACATAAAATGTCTTCCCGGGAAAGTTTAAAGTTTATATCGTCTCATAGTTAGCACTTGACAGTTCCAGAAAAAAATAAGATAAAGAAAATAAGAATTTATTGTAACATTACTCGACATTACACCCACTTGAGACATACAACAGATTTAAATAAGGCGGGAAAAGAAAAAGAAAACTAAGAGTAGGTTTCATTACCCAATAAGTATAAATAAGATATTTCAAAAGAGGATGTAGCATCTTTAAATATTATTGCCCTTTTGAAAAGAATTCTTAGAATTCTTACTACTATTCTCATTCTTCGCCATATTCAAATTTAATTAATTTATTTATTCTTGTAATATTTCTTATATTCTTGTAATATACAATGTTCTTAGTTTTTCCTTGTGGTGCAAGCATATGCAGATTTTTATTATCACCAACTCTCGAGCAACCAACATATAGTTGTCCGTGTGAAAAGCAAGGCCTTCGTAAATCTAAGCCAACAACTTTTAAAGATTGGCCTTGAGATTTGTTAATGCTCATACCAAAGCTCAGTTTAACTGGAAATTGAATTCTTTTAAACTGGAATGGGACATCTGATGGTATATGAGGAATCCGTGGGATAAAGGCATCCTTCCCAGCTGATTGGCCTGTAGATATGGTTGCTTCAATGACATTTGGCATCAGTTTCTTCACAATTAGTCTTGTTCCATTACAAAGAGTTGGTAGGTCTAGATTTCTCAAAAGCATTATACTTGCACCAATCTTTAACTCTTATTTGTGTGTTGGTACACAGGATGGTTCCAATGAATTCAAAAATTCGGTTGGATAATTAACTGCCTGATTTATTTCAATTACAGTATCAAAAGATTTGAATATTTGAATTTCACCTGGTAATTTCCTTGACAGATAGTAATTTATCATTTTAACTCCCTCATTTGTTGGAGAAAGAATAGCTCTTTCACATAGCCAATTAATATCACGAAAATTACTTTCGATATTTGGAAATACTCTATCTTGAAGATCTTTGATTGTTGCTACTATGTTACCAATATTTGTCAAAGCTATCAATCCTTCACTATCAATTGTCATAGTTCCATTACCGAGATGAAGTTGGTTCTGAGCGAATTGCTCGGTGGAAATGTCACCTGTAAGAAGAACTCTCATGTTCGTTTTCAATCCAAATCTTTGAACTTTTTTCCAAATATAAGATGTTTTTATCGATGCATTCATTTCATCTGCTTTTGTGCCTCGTGGAATAACAGGCAAAGTTTTGCGAAAATCACCAGATAAAACCAGAGTTACGCCACCCATGCACTTGTTATTTTGAAAAATATCTCGCATAGTTGTATTAAGAGCTTCCAATGCTAACTTATGTGCCATTGTACGTTCATACCATGCAATTAATTTACACTTCTTAAGCAGTTTTGCTCTATCTGAAATTCTTGAGATGTTGGAAAGTGGATTTTCAACAAACAATAAATTTATTGGTAATTTGAAGACTGAAAGATCTGTTCTTCAGCCCGCCAAGAGAGTTGCAGCAGTGCCAGAGGAAGCTACTGCAAGCGCAATTAGATTCCTTTGTCTAATTTTTGCTAATAAAAGATTAATTAGGTACGTTTTACCTGTTCCACCTGGAGCATCCAAAAAGCATATACCATCAGTTTCTGTAAAAACTGCAGATGTAATTTCTTCAAAAACAAGTCTTTGATCGCAGTCAAATTAGGTTCCTTTGTTTCAATATATGATGTTAGTTGATGAATGTTGTAACTTGTCTCTCTTATTATTTCATAATTTAAACTGTTATTGATATCACGGTGTACCTCTGGAAGTCCAAACACTTTTAAATCTGTACCTCCTAATGCTTTAATTTTATCTTCAAGACCAAGTAAAGCGCTATTAAATATTTCATCATTGTAATCTAAATCCATATTATTAACTGCAATTCTTGTTTTATGCAAAATGTCTTCTGACATATTTTCTCTATGTAAATTCCATAACTGTACAGTATTAGATACACAGCAAGTGTGAAGAATAACTGCAAATAGATCTCGCAACATTCGCCCTGAATGTGTTTTAGCTGCTTCATCTAACGCACTTTTCCAATGAGAATCATCTTCCAGAAACTCTCTCAGTTCGCAGGCCTGTTTGAAAGTTTCACAAACAATTCCATTAATTGTTTTTAAATCAGAAAAAGATGTTGGGCCTATAACCTCATGAAGCAATAATCTTAGATGGAAATATTCCGAATTACTTGGGTGAACGGTGTAGACATGGCCAAGAGCATCACTTGATTTAATTCCTGAGTGATCAGGCACAGATTGTCCAGCTTTCCTAGGAACCCATTTCTTGTTGCTTTTATTCCAAGTATAATGTTTAGGCACTTGATGGTACAATAAAGATAGAGCAAATGCATCACTTTGACATAAAGAGAAAAATGTAGTTAAAGTAGTTTCTGGTGGAGCTTACCCTCATTCTAAAACATTTTCTTCTGTAAAGTAAACTCTCTGACCATTGTCAAGATGCACACTTAAAAAAACAACAGTGGGATGCATTTCGTGAATAGGAAACCCCAATATCCTCCAAACTGCTTCATTGCTGCTGAGATATCTTCCTATTATATACGTTTGAATTTCGTCATACTGAATGTCATTATTTGTTAAATTAAATATAGCCGTGTCAGAACCTTTGTTTATATATTTGCACACATATTTGATAGATTTTATAGAACTGCAGTATTCGACGTTAATATGTGCATTGAATGCTCTTGATAACAATGGACAAAAAGAAACAATCCATCGATTATCTATCACAACCTCAGAGCCACGAACTTTCTTTATTGTTACTTGGCCTCCGTCTTCAGGTTTCCGTCTACGATAATATCCGTCATGACCTGTTTGTATTTCTTTTTAAAAAATCTCTTGGATACATTTTTGTACATTTTCCATCCTTCATACATGGTGACAGAGGGTTAATGCTCCCAAAGGGCCCATGTATCATCTGTGTCTTAACAACGTGGCATAATATTGGATCCGTTTCAGGATTTGTCAATTCAGCAGTAATCTGAATCTTTTGAGCATAAAATCGTCAATCTTATGAGCATAAAAGTTTTCCTGAAATCACAAAAGAATATGTGCATGTGGAAGTCCACGCTTCTGCCATTCAACTGTATAAATAAAGCATCTTATTTCCCCAAATATTTTTCCTTTGTTTATAAGATCTATGAGCGATTTCAGTTTCAAATAGAATACTCGACATATCATATCATGACTATCATCACTTTTTTATCTTAATATCAACTCTTCTGTAATCTCCCTCCACTGTGGATTGCATGTAAAGATAGTAAATAAATGAGGGCGTCCATAATTTCTAACGTATGTCATGGCATCTTGAGTTCTTTCATGCATGTATCGAGGACTGCCTGTGAAAGTAGATGGTAAAATTGTTGGTTTTCCCATTTGTTTTATATTATCATCATTAGTTATAGAATCTCTCAAATGGATATAATCTTCGACACGGAGTTTCTTTTGATTCAAACGTATAAATCGTAGTCACTCGCTTTCAATTTTAGCATACATATCTAGTACAAATTGTTGAAAAAGTTCTTTACACCTTAAAATAATGTTGAAATTTGATGCACGAAACATAATCCTAAATGCATAAAAATCCATTGCTTTTGTAGTTTTTTCACCTGAAAGATTGGTTTGTCACAATTTAAAGTTATCTCCATCCTCAGCTTGCCAAAATATTAATGGATATTGTAATGCATCGTACGCACGAGGAGTTTCCGCTATCTTTTTTATTTCATTACTCCTCAGCTCTAACGAAATATAACGACTGCAATGTTTATCTCCAGCTAAGATAATTGCAACTTCTGATATTGTCGGAGCATTAAATTTTCTTTCATGTTCACAGGAGGGTACTTTATCTGCATGAATGACAATTTTCATTTCTGGCGTCATTTTTTCCATTGCACATTTAAAACTTCGAACATAACTATTATGCTGATGTAGAATTTCTTTTAGTTGCGACGCTATTCCTGGTTTTATGTCTTTCACATTCCTGCAGAGCTGCTCAACCTGTTGTTCTTTATCAGCAACGAAATAAACTTGAAGAATTTTTGGCACCTCATTTGGTTGTGGCTGTAAACTACCTATTCTATGATACACTTGTCCTTGAACTTTAAATGTTGGCATAAAACCTATCTCTCTAATTTCTCGTCCTGAACCGAATGAAGTAATTTGAAAACATGAATTATATCTTCTTATGTTAGTTTGAAAATCAATTGCATCAGGAGAATCGGTCGAGAGAAGCGTGAGGAGTGGTTCTGGAGGTGTTTGTAGCAAAGGAACTTGAATTTTACCATTATCATAGCACATGCTACTGGATTCACCTTTCCATTTAAGAGCCTTGCAGAAACTACATTCAGTAACCATTCGACCAATTTTAATTAGAGGATCACATTCTTAAGCAATATCGGAATCATATGCAAATGCAGAATTTTCTTTTTGTCTCCAGATTTTATTTCTTGTGTTTGACATCCTCATCGCGTTATTTAATTGCCTTAATTGGTGATGATTAATAGTTTCCGATGTTCTTAAAGTAGACATTCTTCGGTTGTCAGAAGCTCGTTTATTGCATCTCTTCTCGTCCGTTTCCGATGTTCTTTAAAGTGAACATTCTTTGGTTGCTAGACTCCTGTCTATTTCGTCTTTCCTCGTCCGTTTCCGATGCTCTTAAAGCGGACATTCTTAGGCTGTTTGATGCTTGTCAATTGCGTCTTTCCTCCTCCGTTTCCGATGCCCTTAAGTTAGCCATCCTTTGTCTATTAGACATTTGCCGTTGTTGATGAAATTCTTGATCTTCGTTTTCCCGAGAAGTCGCGATTTTTTTCCTTTCTCGGTTTTGTATTGACCTTAAACATTTCTTTTTCCTTGAGGGAGACATAAGTTTTATATAGAAAATATAATTTTTTTTCCTTTAAAATCAGCACCAAATTTACGAAATAGTTAAAGTTTTTAGGCTCAGTTATTTGTACGTTAAAATTTGATTATCGGATTTGAAAAATCTTTTTGAGATTTATGTTCAATTCTTTTTCACAAACTATTTAAAGGTACGTTGCCAAAATATTAAATATGTTTTTTTAACGCAAACGAAAAAGTGAAAAAATTATTCTAAGAATTTGTGTAAAGCAGGTGTTTTTATTAAATATTTTTTTAAGCAAGCGAAAAAGGGAAAATATTATTCTAGATACTTCTGTAAAGCAGGTGTTTTTATAAAATATGTTTTTTTAAAAAATAAAACGAAAAAGGGGAAAAGTTATTCTTTAAAATTGGGCGTTAAGCAGATGTTCTGTCTTAGAAACGTCTTTTCCCTTTCCAGCTGTGTTGCCATAGAAACCGGCGCACAGAGTAACGGTGAATATCAGTGTGTTCGTGTTCGTCAATAAATGTTAATTTTTTAATAGTATGATTAATGAAAAACAGAGTCACTCAGCATTTAAACCTTATAAGTACTAAAAAATATCTTTCTTAATTTATGTAATAGCTCAAGAATTTGTCGACCAGCCGGTTCGCCAATCTTAATGTTCGTTAAAATTTTTATAATTAAATATTTTATGCAATTCCTACTTTAATAGCTTCTTCATCACAATATTTTAAAACTTCAAATTTTGATTGTCATATAATTCATTCATAACATTATAAAGGCCTTCAGTCATAACGTAATATGTATCTCTCTAATTTTCTGTTAGTTCCCGTAGAATTTATGCTTTTAAATTAAAGTGGAAAGGATTAATCTGCAATTAATATAATAATATTTTTTACTGGAACAAAGCCTTTTTTTTATAATCTGATTACTGAAAATAGAGTCACTCAGCGTTTAAAATTTATGGGCACTAAAGAATATCTTTCTTAATTTATGTAATATCTCAAGAATTTGTCAACAAAATTTTCTTAGATTCATCATGAGCAGATCGATTAATTAACAATGTTTAATTTTAAATGCATCAAACTCTAAAAAAATAAAACGAATAGTTTAAAATAAACGGTTGAAAACAGGTTTTAAAACAACTACTTAAAAAACGATGTACTTAAAACTATAAGCATATACAAAAATATATATAACTAACATAAATGCATTTTAATTACAAAAGCATACAACGAACCTAAAAATAATTTAAATACAGTCCGCATCCTTTGATAATAATTGTCAACACAATGCAGAATTCAGAACACAATGCGCATGCGTGAATTTTCAACGCCAGTTACGGTAACGCAAATGAGTGAATTTTTCTACGCCAGTTGGGGTAACGCTATGCAGATTAGACATTTTTAATTTCCTTTATTCAGTGTTATTTTAATTCAAAAGTACTTCAGAATGAATCTGAAAGCTCGATTAATTAACAATGTTTAATTTTAAATGCATAAAAAATTAAGAAAATAAACAGAATCGTTTGAAATAATCGGCCGGAAAATGTTAACCCTAGCCTCATTACCGTTGGGGAAAAAAAATTAAGCCTTACTCATTTGGCGGTGGGGAAAATGGAAGATTTATTTGGCGGGAAAGTTAGTTTTTAATTAATAATTAAAATTTTAATTAAAAATTCAACAAAAGGGACCCCAGGTGCACATTCCCTACCTCTAAGTTATACATGTACCAAATTTGGTAGCTGTAAGTCAAATGATCTGGCCTGTTGAGCGCCAACAAACACACACATTGAGCTTTATATATAAGTATAGATATATGGGTGAAGTCGTTACCAAGCGGAATGTGCGTTGATGCGCTTATTCATTGACATTTATTATCTTTAGGATTTAAATAGCAGTACTTTTATTCGTTAACTTAGCTCTATTCGTTTTGTAGATATCATTCTAATTTTTATTCGAACAGCAAGACAAACTGACTTCCTACTAAGCAGACTCTGCTGTAAATTTGATAAAATCTGCAAATTTAGAGACATTTCCATGTACCAAGTTTCATTCGTCAATATCAAAAGGTTTTTGAGTTATCTTTGTCACAGACAGACAGATGGACGGACATTTTCCAAAAAAGGAATTTTTCGAACTCTGGGAGACCTAAAACATGGACATTCATCAAAATCTGTTTTAATTTTTGACGATTTCTAGACCTTTTCAATGCTACGTATACTAGATAGTAAAAAAAGGCTAAATAACTTCTGATACTGTCATTTATGATTTAGAATTCAATGGCTATGATGACTGAAATCAATATTTAGTAAAATCTCATTATTTAAAAATCTAACTAAACTGCTGAAAAAAAGGAAAACTACCATCATATTCCAAAGAAAAATTCAAAATATTCGCCTCTATAAACTTGGGTTAAATTTATGTCTAAATAATGACTGGAACAGTCATGTCTTAATAATAATTTTCCAAAGAAAAAATTGAAAGTAACGTATTTTATTTAAATGTATTTTTTGCGGTCATTCGAATAAATAATAGATATATATTCATTTTAAAAGCATTCAAGCATTTTTTGTAATTCATTTATATATTATTCTATACAAAGTATAACCTAAAATCATTTCTTATATCTTTAAATACGTTTGAGGCAATAAACCTTTGCAATTTTTCAAAATGCTTAGATTAAATCGTCCAGAAGAAAATTCCATTTGTTTAAGAATGCAATAGCCATTCTTGGATTTAAAAGTTAGGTACATTTTATTCTAAAAATGGTGAATAGGCACGAATACGATCTAAAGAATAGTCGCTATAAACTTTCTCAGAATCACCGGTACTTAGATTTGGGAAAGCAGTGCTATATATCTTGAGAAAATCTCGACTATTTCGCTTGCTATATATTCTCGCGTTTAACATGTTATCATCATGTTAAGAAGAATATTAGCTTTGAATTTGAAGATAAGCTCTTAAAAAAACTGAAATGTTTTCACACACATGAATCCTTTAAAGGGGAATTTCTTTTCCTAATCATATAATGTTAAAATATTTTTAGGCTTGAAATTAGAATTAAAAAATGAATTCATTTAACTTATTAGATAAATTTAATTTGATTAATTAATAATTTAGTAACAAATCAGGACACATCATTTTGTGTAAGATAAAGAACTAAAGCATCTAAGTTTCTGTCTTTCTAAAAAAATTTGTCAAAACTTATGCCAACCTACATAACTTCATACAAAGATTGATAAATTTGGTGGGACGCATACTTCCCACGGCCCTAGAAAGGGTTAATGTTGTAATCAGATATATATGTAACTATCTTACTCTTTTTATATTAAATGTTAATTTTGTCTAGGAACTAATCAGGTTAATAAAAAATTCGAAAATATATTTTTAAGAATACTACTATTTATATTGATTAAAATTTCGATTAAAAAAGTTTTATTGTGATGCATGACAATAATATTTTTTTAAATATTTTTTCGTCCAGAAAACTACATTAATTAATATAGCAATGCTATGATATTTAAAGAGTAAGTAAAGTAAGTAAGAGTAATTGAAGCATCTTTAGTATTAATGACAAGCAATTTCTGAGAGATATTTCTTTTCTTTATGACTCATTCATTTTTAAAAATATTGAAAGTACAGGGTGGTTAAAATTAAAGTTCCACTTTGAAATGGTCATAAAAGGAAAACTACTGAGACCAAATGTTATAGAACTTTGTAATAGTTTAAAGGAGGAAATGGAAATTTCTTTACCGCCCAAAAAAAGTTTAAAAACTCACCGCCAGGAGAAAAAAGGTGTTGCATGCAATATTGTTAAGCAAAATAAGACACGAAGGAAGACATCAGTTTAAGATGTGTTTAATCGTTTCTAAAACATATTACAAAGCACGTTCAATGTAGCATCCTCCATTTTCTGAAACCAAGTTAAATCGCATCAATGCATTCTCAGTCAGGAGTAGTCTTATCATATCAGGAGGAATGTTACGCACATGTCGGTGAATGCATCTTTCAGTTCCGCAAAATTGTTCAGATTCTGATCATACACAGTGCTTTTTGAGATACCACACATTGAACATGCTTTGAAAATAAAAATAAATAATCTGTTGAAAAAAACAAAATAGGATTTTTTTTTAATGTTTACTTCTCGAAGTTTCTAAAAATCACTAATCATTGATTAACTATAACAAATATTTTTAATAAACCTCTCATATATTCAATTCATTGTGAATTCGTAGTTTTCATCCCTTAAGATGTTGAAATCTTAGTCATTATTTAATTATCGTTTGGAGAATAGATTTGAAAGCATACTTAGAAAAAAAGTACGACTTTAATTAATAAAGTCATGTCACCCAACAAAGTGTTTTTTTAAATGTTTATTTCAACTAATGTCAAAAAAAAATCACAAATCAAAGAAAAACTATAATAAATATTTTAGTAAACATCTCGTATATTCAATTCATTGTGCATTCGTAGATTTTATCCGTTCGATATAAAAATCTTAGTCATTATTTAATTATCGTTTGGAGAATACATCTGAAAGCATACCCAGAAAAAATGCAAATTTTAATTAAGAAAATCATATTCCTTTTCCCACACAATTTCTTAGTTCTAAGTGTATGTGTACGATAAATATTTTAAAAATCAAATCAAAGAAGAATTTCTATATATCGCATAAAAACCCCTCTTATTATTATATTGAATCTATTAAGTTAAAAATAAAATCCTAAAAACGAATACCTGTTAAGGTCATAGGCTTATTAGTTTGAAATTGCCATAGGGGATGAAAACTGAGAAAAGTTTTTGAGAATATTAATTTTATATTAAATTTGATTTCAACTCGTACGTACAGTGCAAAGTTTTGAATATGAGTCGTATATTCATTGAATAAGTGCGAGAAGTATTTTAAGAAAAGTAATTAGGACTCTTCAAGGAATCAATTATTTTTTTCTAAAAAAGATAATTCCTGTCTTTTGACATAAACTACTTTTTTTGAAGATTTATTTTAAGGTAGTCTTAGATGAATATTATTTTCTAATGGTTTGCTGAAAAGTTAAGTTATTTCCAAGAGACCGAAATTGAATTCATTCTTTGAAAATGGCTTACAAAAGAAAGTACATTTTAAGGGATTTGACTTATGAAAGATTTTAATTACTTGAATACGAATGTGGCTTTTTATAGTAATTTTGATCTAGTGAGTTTAAAGTTCTTAATAAATGAAAAGCAAAATAAATAAATAAAGTAACAGAGAAAAAAACTGTGGAGACATGTTTTTATTTTTAATTTTAGAGGTATTTCTAAAATATTGCAATATTAAGAAATCTTGTCGGCTGTACATGTGACTCAACTTGTAGAATACTGAATAATTTTCTTTCTTGTTTATTTCAATTTTTTATAATAATAAATGTTTCTTTTCTTGTTTATTTCAATATTGCCTAAGTAGTAGTATCTAAGTACACCCGTTTTAACCCTCTTTTTTATATCCAAGATCTCTGAAACGCCCTAATTCCTGTACCTTAGTACATCAAAATTGCTAATTCCGCCCTACTGCAGTGTTTTGGGTGAACTGATCATCTTCGTAGGAATTTGGTGGGAACTATAATTATGTCTTATAGACCATTATCGTCCACAGTACAACTCCTCTCATATAAAGTAGGCATCATTTTAATATAGACAGTCAACTCCACGCAGATATTTTACCCATCAGGAGAGCAAGAATAGTAATTCTTTATCAATGTATTGGTAATGCCTCTTTCACATTTTTGGGATTTAAGGTTCTGTATTCAAGGACAGATAATGTTCGATCCCCGCATCCCCTTAGACAATTGATAAAGCACAAATGCAGCATTCTTAAGAAACTGGTGCACAAAACAGGGCAACAAATATATGCTCACTCTTCCTTTGGATGATTTAAAACTGTACGCTACTAACTTGGCCCAACCCGGCAATGCAAGTTCTATACTAATGGACCATTTGGGGCCGATTTCTTTTCCAAAAGAGGAATTAAGGATCTAAAGCGAGGGCATCCTTAGTTATAACTTGCTTTACATCCTGAACATGTCGTTTGAAATAAAATTCCGCTGATTAATGTGGAATTTTCATGGCCGGATTACTAAGGAAAAGATTAAATAAAAGTTTGGACATTTAATTCGATTGATAACCTTTCTTCAGTTGAAAGGGCATTTTTAGAGTTTTAGTATTAAAAATATTAAATCGAAAAATTGTTTTTTTACGCTATAGACAATTCTAGTTCATTTTTTTGAACACTGGACGATGGTGTATGAATATTAAATCCTGCAAGTGTCCTATGCGAATAAAATTAAAATATTTCACTAAATTAACTAGAATTAACCCGTACCTGGAGATACGTATTTCGTTACACTACCAGAGACATGAAGTCAAATTGACTCCACTGCCATTTTTCTTTTTTGTCTCTTGTAAACGGCATAGGAAAGTATTTTGAAAACACAATACATTCAGGAAATCATTTATTTATCAAAAATATTAAAAATATTAACATTAAAAATGTTAAAAGTTATAATATTAAATGTTGGAAAGATGTTATAAGAAAACCCTAAACGATATTTTAATGAGTATTTCTTTCTTTTAGATATTACGGAATGACACCAATGTTAATAACTGTTGGAATTTAACAAAAAAGAATTAAGATTATAATATTTTAAAATATTATTTTAAGAATATTTATTTATTTTTTTAGCATTATTCAAATTAAAAATAGTTTCAGAGACATGGAAGGAATGACTCCATAAATAACAACAAAAACTTTGAAAAAGAATAATTCGGTTATATATACGTGTTCATACTTAGATTTTTGTCAACATACGACTGAAAGAACAAATTGAAGATATTATTGTATTCAAGGACAAAATATCGCATGATAATTAGAGCTAAAGAACAGAGCGGACTGATTTAAGGAGTCCCGTCTCTAGTTAAAGGTTAAATCTCCTTATGGATAGGAATATTTTATATAGTGCAATTAAAATAATAATTTGACAATGCACGACTATTCACTAAATAATTAAAATTTAAAAGTAGTTTTTAGATTATTGATATCATACAAAACTCTGTTACAACAAAAAAAAAAGGAAATATTAAGATTGCAAGTTTCTACATCAAGCATCCAGATGGATTGTTCGGATTGCCAAATTTATGAAGTGTTAATAAGAAAATGTTTAGATATACTTGTATATTGTGAAGCTTTATTGGGTGTATTAAGTATCCCTAATTTGACTTCAGCAGTACAATTTAAAAATTAAACCATATAGAATTAGAATATTCTGTACTATTATAAAAAAATTATTAAAACAATTTAAAGATTTTTATCATTTTGCCTTATTATTATATTTCTTTTCATTTTGAAAAATATAAACTCCAACTTATTTGATTAATCATGCATTTAGGATATAAATTTTCAAATCTTTAGAATACTTTACACAAATATTGCTTTTGATTGCCAAAAACGCAGCCGAAACACAAGCTGCCCCAATACAATATTTGAAAAAGCCCTCCAGAAATTAAGACTACATCATATAATCAAAGCCCGAGTCGAGAGAGTAGCGACCGATTACCGATTATGAGACGAAATACCGACTGTCTCATAATTCGAGAAAATTATATAAAGTGATCTGCCAACGAATCAAATTGTCCTGTTTCGTTCTTTTTTTAATTTTCTCCTTGAAAGAATGCCCTCTCTTTTGAATGGGACTATTAGATGATTATCACGTTTCGTTTGTTTATCCAAGTATCGTATGTATACGTATTGATTTATGATTTATTATAGTCAATTATTAGCATCCAACATTTGCGAAATCACGAACCTCGAATCAAGATATCGATTCATGTTTGAATAATGTGCAAATTATCTTATTTGGGTTTGATTGCGAAAATCCAGAATTTTCCATAATGTGAAAATTAATCAATTAAGGCATTTATTGTATATCTTATTTTCTGTATAATATTTCCTAGTCTTTTTAGTTCTAAGGGTCATAAATATAAATAAATTATACTATCAAAATGTTTTAATTTTATAGCATCATTATTTTTTATTAGATTTAAGATAACTGAAAACGATTTTTTTTGTATTTTAAATTTTATTTTTATTTTTAAATTTTGATTCAAAGCAATAAAGTAAATACATTTATATATATACAAAATAAGCAAACGATAAAAAATGCAAAATATCTAATAACTGTACAATTTTATAAATGCATTCGGATTCTCTACGTATTATTATTTATTCTGTTCTGTTTCTTTAATAATTTTATTCACAAGGAAGCTTTTAGAAATAGATTTATTCTTAAAGCTTTTAGAAAAGCTTTTAGAAATATTTAATCTTAAACTCATTAAAAAGTTTTCATCAATTGGAATTGTTTATTTATTCTTTGGATAAAGGCGAACTTTATTAAGGAAAAATAATTGAATTATCATTGCACATACTTCAGAGAATCTAATAAATAAAAATTATTTAAGATCATGACAGTTAGTTCCTTAAACTTTAATTGAAGTATTTAACCTCCCAAATGTTTATATGGCCGCAGGATAGTATCAAAGTTTAGGTTTTAATTCTATTTATAGTTTGGCACACTTCGAATATTTATTGTACCTGTAGACTAGTGGTCAATTGAATTTCCATCAATCTTTCATAGATACGTTTTCAACAGCTCGATTTAATCCCTTTTGACCACTTTAATTGTGCTATTTTACCACCGAAATGTTAATGTAGCCATTCGGTACTATTAACAATTGTGTCTTAAGGACCTATATTTGAAATTGCCAAATTTCGAAGGGAGATCACACAGGAGGATATTTGAGTCGGTTGAATTATGACCAGTTTTTTAGGTCATCTAACACGGTAAATCTTGAATGATTAAATCAGTTTTTGTCACTTTAATTATGGTATTAAACTCTATAAATAATGTAATCTCTATCAGTATCAACTAAAGGCCACCAGCACCCCTTCAACGAAGATGCGGAAACCATCCAAATCGCCTGGATATTTTTGCCAAATTCCTCCCCATTTCGTTGAGTGCGATTGATTGAATACCCAAGGTTCATGCCTTGTTTGTTAGAGACGTTTATACAGGTGATTTCAGTAACTTAGTTGTATTCTAAAAATACTGAAAGGATGTCTGAAAATACATTTTCTTAATAGCTATCAGCTATGTAGAGAACTCTTTTGTATAATAACCCTTTTAAAACATGGGCTATAATGGCAGTTTTCAAGGAGGGGTGGTGGAACAATTTTCTTCTCTTTGAAACAGAAATGTAGGCTTTCTAGTAATTTGAGACGGCTGAATTAAAATGATTTTACAAATGAGCTGGTCTTACAAATGAGCCAAAAGGATTACGGCCAAATGCTATCATGGCCTCCAAAAGATTTAATTGATTGATCCTTAAACGCTGTCTATAGTTTGGCAAACTTCGAATAGAAGTTGTTTCTATGGACATATAATCAGTTGAGTTGTGCCAATCTCAACGTATTCTGATTAGATTTTCTCAAATCGTTTGACATGTTAAATCTTGAATGGATTCAATGAATCGGATTTGTCAATATATAGATTGATCAAGAAATAACAGTAGGTGTTTGGAGTCCTGTAGTGTCTTATGTACTGGTTAAAATATAACAAAATTTGGCCAACATACACACTAAAGTATGCGGTTTTGATTTGCCAAAAAAAGTACAAAAAATACTCCTATAAGGGATATTCTGGCGGTGCGATCAAAAACTACATTATGTAATTTGCATTTACGGGTGCGTTGTGACAAGATGTCGAGGGTAAAAGGAAGGGTTGTAGGAATTCAAAATCATTCTGTAAGAATTCGGCCGCATATAGCGTTGTCATTACTTGAACGGGCCTTATTAAACAATCTCTTTTATCAGCGGTATGAAAATGCCAGTGCTGATCTTCGTGAATATTGGTCGTTAAAACAGTTAGATAGAGGCCATACGATGGCCATAAGTAATTTACGAAGAAGGGTTTAAATATTTGAAATAACAGGAATTCTTGGTATACAACCAGGCCAAGGGTGTAAGGTTTCTTCAGGCTGAGGATGATTTCTGGTTGCGAGGCTACTTGAAAGGTATTGTGAATCAAAGACATGTTCCTGACATTTCTACTTTAAAAAATCAAATAACGTTACATGTCAGACGAATAAATGCCAATATGCTCAGGAACCTCGTGTACCATATGCCATTATTGGAAGGTACCATATGCCATCAGGCTGGTGGTTAACTTGAGCCAAAATTTGTAAGTTGTTATAATAAATATTTTTTATTGATATTTGGTGCTTTGCTATTTACTGTTTCCAATAACAGTTATGCATTCTTTTTTCACGCATTATACGCTTGAAGCGCCAGAATTTATCCTATCGGTGTTTTTATACTTATTTTGACAAATTGAAACCGCACACTTTAATGAGTATGGTGGTCAAATTTTGTTTTATTTCAACCAATACATAACATGCTACACAAATTCAAACACCTCCTGTTATTTCTTGATCACCCTGTATTACTTCTAACCATTCTCAATCAGTTTTATTAGTTTGGCTGTTATTAAATGATTCATTCTTTCCAATAATTAATCTTCAATAATGGTCTCACCGAGATATTCTAACATAACTTCTAATAAGCTGTTATCATCCTGCATCTTTAATAAAATTGAGAACCTGAGGCGAAAAATCTGTTTATAATCAGTGAATAGGGCCCTTCCGATGCTTTCTTACATACATTCTAGTAAAGATATTTCCCCTTCCCTCTGCATATAATTAGGCAAGGATAAGAATTTTATATTGAGATTTCTAAACATAAGGTTTGTGCTTCTTAGCGTAATAAAAAATGAAACATGTATTCTTGGAACCTTTTTTTTTTCTAATCGATTAAAACCAATATTTAACAAAGAACTGCAAATTCCTTAATAGAATCACTTCTCGAATTTCATTTATTTAAGAAGTTGTATTTTATATCTATAACTTTTACATGCATAGGAAAACATCAACTGATAAAAAGTTAGCACCCTGTGAGATTTCGTTCAAAATACAATAAAATATACGCTTAATGTCTCAAAGGGGGCAACCAAATTTTATTTATATAAGCCGTTCCTATTTCAAGTGATTGCGCAAGCTGTTCTGTTTCAAGTACAAGATGATAGGTGGCTAACCAATTACAGATTTGATTCAATGTTTGATATGGATCAAAACTTTGGTTACTCAGTTTCGTACAACGAATTTACCATTCCATCTCATTGAATAATATGATGGCCAGAAATTTATATATCTGTAGAGAGCCTTATTTAAATATCAATCCATGTGTATAAATTGTACTGTATTTCCTGTATATCAATAGCCGTTATTTTCCAATATTATTATCGTCTCTGAATATTAGTAGAAAATGACACCCAAAATGTTGTTTATTGAGTAATATTTAAGTATCATGTACAAGACATTAAGATCAGAGAAACAATAACTTTTATAGAATAGTTATAAAATTTACTCGAATCATGTACAAGTCCATGAATATCAATAAGCATTCATACTTAAATTTTTAATCGCTTTATTAGCCTAAAAATCACATTCTGACTGGAAACATAAAACCTTTTTAACTTTTCGAAATTTCTCTATAACCGTAGATGTAAAAATAATATGTTCTTTAACATCCTTCTTGAATATATATTTAAATATATTTTCCACACACACACACACACAAACACACACACACACACAGAGAGAGAGAGAGTTAGAAAAGAATTGAAAATTAAATAAAAACTATTTAAATCAGGAAAGGGATTTTCATGAGAAGCAACTACATAATGTGAAATTTATTCAAAATTTTAAATCGACGTTGTTATTTCTTATGGCACTTGTCAGGAACAAGCCCGCTGTTACGTGTCCGAGCCGGGACTCGAACCCAGGACGTCCAGATCACAGGAAAGACGCGATACCCCTATGTCAGGACGCCGGTTAAATCGACGTGATTAATTTATATGAAAAAATTCAACATGAATTTTCCCATTCTTAACTTAGTGAACTCAGTAAACATTAATACGAAAAGTCAATAGCACACACATGCACACACAAGCAGAAGAGAGTAAAGTTTTTCTCTTCAGTGGTTTTACTATGAGATTTTGATAGGGATTTTCTTGTGCCGATGTAGGCAAGTAAATTTTAGGTTTCTTTAAAAGAATGTTGTTAGCATTAAGGATTTTCATCCCATTCACATCCCTTCGTGAGAAAATGCCGAGTTTAGCAAAATTAGTGTACAATTAATTAAATAAAAATGTGGGAATCGGATCAGGAAATAAGTGAACATTTTAGAATACAGTTAATATGTACTAAATTAAGATAAAAATTTGGAAATTAATTAAGATTTTAATTTTATATATATATATATATATATATATATATATATAGAGAGAGAGAGAGAGAGAGAGAGTACATTTTATTCCCTTTCAGACTTATCCCTATTCCTTACTTTTATTCTCGAATTCATGTTTAAACTACATATCTTCAATATTTCCTTCTTGTGCTCATATCTTTAGCTAGATGTTTTCAATATTTCATTCTTGATTTCTTATTTAAACTATAAGTTTCCAAAATTTTATTCTTGTTGTCATATTTGAACTCGATGTTTCCAATATTTCATTCTTGAGTTCATATTTAGCCACATGCTTATAAAATTTCATTCTTGAACTCATATTTAAATTACATGTATCCAATTTTTTTATTATTATTTAGTTCATATTTAAGCAACGTTTGTCCAATTTCATTCTTGAGCTCATATTTGAACAACATGTTTCCAAAATTTCTTTATTTTTCAGCTCATATTTATATCACGTGTTTCCAAATTTTCATTCTGGAACTCGTATTGAAATCACGTTTCCAAAATTTCCCCATTCTTGAGCTTATATTTAAACTACATTTTTCCAAAATTTCAATCTTAACCTCATATTTTAATTGCAAAATTTCCTTCCTGATCCCGTATTTTAGCAACTTGTTTCCGAAATTTCATTTTTGGGCTCATATTTTAACTAAATGTTTCCAAAATTTTATTCTTGTGCTTATATTTAAATTGCATGTTTCCAAAATTCTTTCATATTTCAACTGCCTGCATCCAAAATTTCATTCCTTATTTTTGATTAATATGACCACCAGAGACTTATAAATTAGAAAAGTGCTATTTTTTGAATGGCCAAATGTGCTTTATATCCCATACTATCAAATAAAAAAAGCATTATATGTCTGAAAAGGATTTTTTTCTTCACTTTACTGAAATAAAAGATCTTATTTCAAAATCAATGATTAAAAGTAACAACCAAAATCTGTTAAAATAAAACTGCTAGAATTATATTCCACACAATTAAATTAAAAGGCACCAATAACCATGCAAATATTAGCTTTCAGCAGTGCAAAAAGTTACGGAAATGGTCTTTGAAGAAAGCAATAAAATATTCCTAGCCACGAAATAGCACTTCTTCGAAGAAAGATCAAAATCTCATAATCACAAGAAGGCTTCCATTGAGGGAGAGGAGAAATAATTCTTGGAGAAGATACAAGCCTTAAGGAAAAGTAATTGAGTCAGCAAGCCATCCATGACGTCATAAGTATGGGAGATAAATCAGAATTTCCTTTTTCTATGAAGTTTTTGTTCTATCATGAGATAAAGCCATGAAAGTGATTTTTGGATAAAAATTTGCCAGAAAAATAAATGTCTGGATTTTATGGATTTCTTTTTTTTTTTTTCAAATTTAAGATTTTATTGTTCCGAAACGAAATATTTTTTAGAATATTTTTCTTAGTAAATCATATTATGTTTTAGGTGCCATAACTCCATTAATAAAAAAGAAATGTTTATGTAGTTTAAAATTTATTGCTGATAGTGTGCTGAAATCTCCTACAAATTTCATACAACTTTTGGGTTACAGACATTTCGTACTTTGATGTATTAAAGGGTACTGAAATATTAAAGGCATAAAACTGAATATATCCTTTATGTATCAATATTAAATAAACTTATAAGAATAAAAAATAATTGTACAAAATGGCATTTTCTACCATTATTTTTATTAAATGCGTGGATTTTTATAATTTTCTTTTCAAAATTGAGATTTTATTGTTCCAAAAAGAAATATTTAAGAGAATAATTTTCTTAATAAATCATACTATATTTTACACATCATAACTCCATTAATAAATAAACGTTTACGTAATAAGTGTAAAATGTATTGATAACTAGCCGCCTTTGACGACCAGCCGGTTCGCCAGTATTATAGCTCGCTACAATTTTCAATTAAATATTTTAAGTAACTGGTCTCTTAATAGATTCTCAAACAAAACATTTTTAATCTTCAAATTTTGATAGTCATACCAAACTTTATTGTTCTTTAGATCGTTTCGTTCAATTTACTGTATACATTTTGCTAATTTGTTGTCATTTCCGGTAAAACATCACCTTTAATTTAAAATGGAAATGATGAAATTGCAATAAATATAAAGATACTTATTAATAAAACCAAGAGTTTTATTTTATTTATCATCTTTATTGTTATTTATTTATTTATTATTATTATTATTGAATATGAGTATTGCAAACAGAATCGCTCGGTATTTAAGTCTTCCGTGAACTACAAAATATTTTTCATAATTTATGTAATATCTCAACCAATAATTCAACAAAAATTTCTCAGATTCAGCATAAAATTCAGTTTTTAGTTTTGCTTTCAAAAATATTGAAATGAAATCAATAATATTTTGTTCCGGCCAATAAATATATTTCAAAAATTATGAAATCTAAATTGAATGCAGTAAGGTATCATATTCTGAGAAATATTCTGGACACACCAAATTTTAAATAAATGAATGAATGTTTCTATTTTCCACGATCAACTAAGACTTATTTATGAAGTTTTGAATGCTAAAAATTTAGAAAAACTCAGCATTTTCATAATCTTAGGCCAATTAATCTTGAGAAACCTGCGCGTTGATTGCCGTATTTTCTTTGAAACGATCTATGGAAAATCTAAAATTATCCTTTTTTTATTGAATAGTGATATTCAAATTTTCATAAATCAGTCAGTTTACGTGATTGATTTAGTTGATTGGAAATTAACTCTTTTTATTTAAAATATTAGTGTTTGAAGAATATTTTGTTAATCCTGATTTCCACAGCAGAAGCTTTATGTGAAATCAAATACGTTATTTATTAGAACATTTATTAATACATAAAATATAATCATTTTTCACTTAGACCATATTAGCAGATCTGTGTCGTACTAAAGGTTTACAAATTAGCTGCGTGGCCTTTATTTGAATGGATATCCTGTTCATATTAAACAAAACTTGCCTTAAAATAAAACTGATTGATTGGATTAATAAAATAGAGAGTGTAAAAGATCATAAAATGATTTTTCTTGAATTTATTTTTTTAGAAAAAATAATATTTCATATTTCTTTCATTTCCTACAGACACGTGCCAAAAATTATATTTTTGCAGATTTCATTTCCAAAAAGATTTAATTTATTTTTAATTGGAGCTTTAATCAATGTGATGGCAACACTTTGATAAAAGCTTATTTTTTCCCATGAATGCGAAACGTGCTTAATTTTAATTTTTATTATTTACGAAAAAAATTATTCAAAAACATAGTTAAAATATTTATTTAAAAATTCATTAAAAATAGAAATTTAATTTTAAGGTTAAAACATTGGTATCATTCAAAAGATAAATTTTTGATCTTTAACTTGATGTAAAAATCTTTTGTATGCGGTAATATTTTCAGAAGTCATAGCAGAAACACGCCAAAATTTCGCTTAATTTTTAAATAAATAAAATGCTAATTAAAAATTTGAAAAAATAACCCACAGGTGCACATTCTCGGCCTCCAAGGTATACACGTGCCAAATTTAGTAGCTTTAGGTTGAATGGTCTAGCCTGTAGAGCGCCAACACACACACATTGAGCTTTATTATAAGTATAGATAATCTGCGGAAATATCCAATAAAATTCTAACAATTTTTAGTTTACAGCTATTTGGTTATGCCATTGTTTTTTTTTATTATTATTTTATGCATTATGGTATATTTTAGGACAAACTCATTTGTTTCTTTATTGTTTGTGCAAGCGCAATGTTAATTTAAAAAGCAAATGTATGGAATATAAAATGTTGATTCAGCAAATTATCCATGACGTCATAAACGTGGGAGATAAATCTGAATTTCCGTTTCTGTGAAGTTTTGTTGTATGATGAGGTACAGCTATTAAAATGATTTTTGAAAAAAAAATGCAAGAAAAATAAATGCATGAATTTTATGATTTTTCTTTTTTTAATTTGATGGATATTTTTTTCTTCGAGAAGAAATATTTGCTAGAGTATTTTCTTACTTCTTATATTTTCTGTGCCATAATTCCATTTATAAATGAAGAAATCTTATAACTTAAACAGAGTAATTCTTGAGTATATATATAAATTTAATTTGCATATCTCGGAAAAGGCTCCAACAATTGGGATTAAATTTTATATTTAAATAAGGTTTTGCTTTTCAAGATTACATATACAGGTGCTTTCCTTGATAAAACACGATTTTACACAAATGAACCCCATTTTTTTAACAACTAACTTTTAGAACCTTTTCTCTATATGCTTTCATGCAGACAATGCTATATAGCTCCATCTCGTGCATTTTTGTGGTCCTTGTATTGTTGCATAGGCTAATAACTTATTGGTATTTATAAAATTTGTGAGATGGTGCTATTTGACATTATCCGATTACGAATAAATTTGGTCCACGTTTAATAGTAACAATACGATTATTGCATTAACCAATTCAATAATATGTTAAACTAAGTGCATTTATGATTTTTCAATTCCTACTTTTAGTTTACACTCTCCCTATATATATATTTATATATCTTATTCAAATTTTCAATTGTTAATAAAATACTTTTTGTTCATCCACTCAAGTTCAAATACATTATTTTAAGCTTATAGTGGATGATACTTGATGTTAATACAGATTTTTTTAAATATTAATTTATTAATTATTAAATTTAATTAATTTTTAATACTTTAAATAGAGTGTTAGCAGTTTGTAATGAAAATTGAAATCAACAGGCAGTAGTTCAATCGATAAAGTGCAAGGATTTCAGTATTTTTCACGGGAAGGTGAAGAATACGAGTTCAATTGTTGCGAAAGTAAGAATTGACTTAATTTTTTTTATTTTTTATTTTTATTTAAGTGACTAGTTCATATGTCAGTAAGATTGAAAAATATCCATATGCAATCAATATGTAACTCGTAACTTAATTTTTTCTCAAATATAAAACACGATATAAAATAATCTTGCCGAACGGAATTCTGTCTCTCAATTTATTGATAATATTACACTCAAATCTCTTAAAAGGTCTCTCATAATTTTTGTATTACAACCATTTTGCTTTACTATTACTTTTTTTATTCTTATTATTTTTTTATAATATTGATATTTTTAAGACATATTCATTTGTTTTCTTAATTCTTTCATCCATATAAATGAAACTTCACTGAAAAAAATGTACATCTAAGACTTTATTCAATTTGTATTGAATCTGGAAAAAAAAATGTTAATATTTATATTTTCATATATGCAACAAAGGGTATACGCTTCTTTCTTTCTTTCTTCTTGATAGTAATTAACAACTACATACAATTTTCAGTAGTGCGCACGAATGTTATTGATTCTGGATTGTAAAACTGATTTCAATAGAAAGTAATTTGCATTTTTCAATAAAAAGTTTGGAAAAAATTCTTTAATCTTTGTAAATATAACTCCTTTACCTTCCTTTAACATATTTTAAAAATAATCTCGTTTTCCACACAAATATAATTCCTTTGTAAATCTTTTTCTATAGGCATTCTAATGAATCAAATGGTCTATGGCTTTAAGCAATTCCAATCTTCTTTCCCATAACATAAATATTGATATTATTTTTAAGATTAGGGATACATGATTCATAAAGAAATTTATTTATCAATGGATCTATCTGAGTGAAAACAAAATATTTGGAAGGCTTTGTTTTTGGACACCTACGCAGTTCTCAAAAGATGAAATTTTTTCTAATATTTTTTTTACTAAATTGAGAAGCATTAAAGAGGTTTTTTTTTTCTTTCAAAAGCCTAATAAAGCGTGATTTAATTATTGAATGTATAATAATATGAGAATAAAATAAATCCCCCCTTTAAGTTTAATCAAGTGTTTAATTCTTTTCGAGAAAAAAAAAAAGATTTTTTTTCCTCGAAAATCTTTAAAAACAAAAGAGGCACGCTCAATACAAAACATTAAATAAAAAGAAAATATTTCGTCTATTGTGTGTTGTTTTTTAAAGTAAATTGATGTTCTATTTTTATAGAAAATATGCAAACTATTGAGCGAAACGATAAAAAATATGACACACACCCTAACATTCGTAAATTTTAATTGACTACAGCACTCCGTTTATGTTACATAGAAATAAAAAAAATGCATTTTAACCCTTTCGACCCGACTTACATGAGTAAAATTTTAAATCCCATGCAAAAACGCGTCTTTCTACAATAATGCATATAAAAATAGGATTGTTTTGCCCAAAAGGGAATGAAGTCTGATCTCTGGGAACGTATATGTCTTAAGGGACAAAAGTGTTAAATATTTCAAACTACGTTCTTACTAATTATGTACTTAAAT
>JAPMOR010055161.1:0-16650 GCA_026543865.1 Argiope aurantia | reverse complement strand
GGTTTTTAATTAAATTTCTGTATTTATTTAATTCCATAAATAGATAATATCAAAAAGCTATCTTTCTGATCTGTTAAAAAGTTATCTAATTTTTGTTTATGAAAAATATTTATATAAATTTACTTTTATTATTATGACATTAAATAAAAACTTTTTTATTTTAAAAATGGATACTTGACATTAATTTATAAATTCTGCATGAAGCCATTGTTTAATAATTGAAGTAAGCAGTATTTATTGTAAATCATTGAAAAATGAAAAATGAGGACAAATTCCAAATCAAAACAATTTAATACTTTATTAATGAAAACGAAACACACCGTTAATTTTGTTGGTTGACGTTTATTTTATAAGTGGTGAATTTTAACAATATATTTCTTACTTGATAATAGGTATGATTTCATTATGTGTCAATAATATAATACTAAGTCTAATGTTATATTTTGGTCATATGTAGAATGTTTGGACTTTAAAACCAAACCAAAGTGCGTGAAATAAATTGTGAGCATAATAATAGTGCATAAATAGGTATTCTAATATTTTCGGAATTTTCTGTTATTTAATTTGCTGCTTTTTCAAAAATTTTCTCCTAATTCGTTGTGGAATCTAATTTCTGCCTTAGACAGAACAGCTGAAAAGTATCAGTTGAAGATAACATAGCGGATTGGCTACAACAGCATTGAAAATTTTTTTTATTCAATAACTTTTTGATTGTATAATTTTTATTTTTCTATTTTTAGTTGTTAACTATGTTATTATTATTTCTACTTAAGCATCGGATTAACTGAAACTGTGACACCGAACGATTTTACTTTCTCCTGCTTCGCTTGTTTTTTATTTTGATTCTCTGTGATGTTTTTAAACGCTCAATGTTCTTCGGAGTTTATTAAAATAAATATTTTTGTAGTTAAAACTATGGAAACGCAATTTTTTTAAAAAAAGTTAATTCTACATTTTAAGAAGCTTTAATATGGAGGTCATAAATACCAAACTCCATAATAATGACACAAACAATTTTTAAAATTGTTTGGAATAAATAATTTTGCAAATAATTTGGCTCATTGTTTTTCATAATTAATATTAATTGGATACTTTAAATGCCGAAATAATTGACAACTGTTAAATCATATTTTCTATTGGTTGTATTAAACATTGTTTTATTTTGTAACCGACTGTTGTAACTTTTGCTGATCCAATTTCTTTGCAAGACTTCTTTGGAAATTTCTCATTTTCCAAAAAATATATTTTCTATTTCCTCATTTTCGAAGTATACTGTGAAAAAGTAGTGTGTAATCGTCAAAAAAATTTGGCCTCGAGACTTCAGTGAATCTGTGCGATTTAGGCGTTCCAAAGACAGAAAAACGTGGAATTATATTTGTATGTCTGAATTCAGTAACTCAAAAACGCATTAAAGTATTCAGGTGAAATTTGGTATGCGGTCTTACACTAAATATATGGATTTCTATTTAGTTTAGGATAAAATAAATCTTAAGAAAGACCGTCTGTCTGTATGTTTGTATGTGAATACGATGACAGAAAAACGTAAAAGCTAGATGGATAATATGGGGTACACAATTTTATCAGCAGATCTGCTGAATGATTTTGAACTAAATTTATCTGCTGATTGATCACCTTTTGGTATGTATATGATCGTTATAACTCATAATCGCGACAATTTTGGTTCATAAAATTTTGTATGTCGTCTTATAATTAAAATTGTATTTTTCTATTAAATTTTGATTTCAATCTGTCGTAAAGTAAACGTCAAAAGTGTTTATTCAGTTTCCTCTATTTTACTACGTTGCACAATTTCGCTATACACAGAAATCGAGATTCTGAGAGTAATGAAAATTTGAGTATTCGTGGTGGTCCCGATCTTGTTCAAAGTCCGTAACTTTCATGTGGCGATGAATGTCACCTGTATCTAGAAGTATAAAAGAAAGGTTAGGGAAGATCACTCATTATTATTACTTCATCAGAATTTCGGTATGATTTTGTAATCAACCTGATGAAGTATTTTCTTGCAACAATTCATCTAACATTTATTTACTCTTTTCTAAGAAAGGCAAAAGCTTGTTTGCAAAATTTCATTTCGAAAGATTTCAACAAACGTCAATTGATATTTTGAAGTTTTGTTGTAAAAATAAATATCTACCGTAATTTTTTAAAGTACTTTAAAAATGAATGAATACAGGAAAAATGATGAATGGTAATGTAATAATTCTGTTTTATTCACTGTTGGAATTTTCCCCCAATTTCTTTAAAATATTTACTAAGAAGTGATTTCGTTTTTAGCCTATTTTGTACAGTTTAGCATAACAATATAGATATGGAAGTTAAAAGCTTATTTTTATAGAAGCTTCAAGCTTTTCCATAAAAATGTGTTTTCTTTTCCATCTGCACCAAGAGTTGACAGGAAATGCATCAACAATATTAACAAATATTTTTTTTCTTAAAGGAATGGAATAACTATTTCCTTCTCCTACCTGTTAAAAAAATTCATTAGTTTCTAAAATGCAGTAAAATAAAGCATTTCTTAAACAAGAATTCGTTATTTTACTGGTTTGTACTAGATTGGATGGATCCTTCTTAGAATACAAATTCTTTTCTTAGTATTTATAATTCATTAAGCAGAACTAAAAACGTTCTTATTTCCTTATAAAATAGATAAATTATTTTCAATAATGTTGTTTTGCCATTGCAATATTCGATTTTTATCTATATATTGTAAAAAAAAGCATTGGATTTTTCAGATATTTGGACTAAATTCTATTTGTATATATTCTATTAAATGCTGGAAAGATTGGCAGATTTTCATTGATTTGTTCTTATTTTGCGTTGAAACCTGAAATTTTCTTTGCTTATAAATGGTAGTAACATTGTTGTTTGCAGAAGAAAAATGTTTTTTTTCATAATAAGTCTTTTTTGTAATTTTTCAGTCATAATTTCTTTTCAATATGTCTTTTTTGAAAATACCTTATTTTTTTCTTCTTTTCAACAGGTCTTTCTTTATAATATTGCAGTTAAAATGGTATTCAATTCTTTATAACATAAAATAATGAGATAGTAATCTCTTCCATCGGATAGAAATAAATTGTTATGATTGCTACTTGAATATTTTCATTTCATTCCAGGCTTTGTTAATCCAATAACTTGAAATTACTATTTAAAAATAATTTACGTTTACTAAATTTTTCATATGTTTTGCAACACTGTTGAAATAGTTGCTCATTAACATCTTTTTTTTTTTTTCGAAATATTAAGTGTTGTATATGTTACTTAGTTCTCCTGTGTTTGAATCAAAGAATTCAGTATGTTTATCTTCTGTGAAATTGTATTATTGAAGATAGAGAGGAAGTAATAGATGTATTTTGAATTATTGTAATGAAATCATGTGTGGAAAAAAAATATAAAAATCGCAGAAGACCGAAAAACTAAATTAGGCAATGAATTGAAAACGTTCAAATTAAAGAAATTCGTCAAACGATTATATCTCTAGAGCAAGAGGGAATGTCTCTTGGATTAGATGCTTCATCTATAGGGATGGAAAAAAGGAAAATTTTCCAAAATACCAGATATCCTGAAAATGCAGCACGATAAATGAATGGATGAAATATTAGAAGTTTTCCTTGAAAAAGAAAATACTTTTAATTCGCCGGTAAGTCGCACTGAAGGGAATGTTTTATTCAAAAGAAAAAAAAATTTAAAAGCATATTTAGTTTAGATAGTTTAAAAGTATATTTAAAACTTTTGAATAATTTTGAGAGTTTTTCTTCCTAATATATCTACTACTGATTATGAGATCTGGCATAACATATTGTGTCATATAAATCCTAAGTATATGCCTAAAATGAACGAACAAATTAACAGTGATGATGCAGATTATTTTAAATGCGAAACTTGTGATTTAGTTAAAATATCATAGAAAACTCATTTTAATTCTGGTTTAAATTAAAACTCTGAAGTTCTGACGTTGATTCATGTTCATCTGTATGGTGCTATGCAAAGTGATTTAATTGATGACGATAAATATTTTATGGTATTTATTGATAGTTGATTTTTCTGGTCGGTATTTTATTTATTTCTTCAGAAACATAAAAGTGGTGTATTTGATGTATTTTCACAATTTAAAAGGCAGTATGAAAATCTAACTAATAAAAAGAATTAAAAAATTGAGAACTCATAATGGCTTAGAATTTGTAGACGAGTAATTGAATATTTATCTCCTAATTCAGGTATATTTCATGAGAAAACCATCCCATACAATTGTGAAAACAACGGTTAAGTTAAAAGAATAAACTGTATCCTTCTAGAAAGAGTATCTAATATAGCATCACATAAAGGAAAAGAAGAAAAAAACACTCCCACCTGGAATTTGGGCATATAAAAAAAAACCGAAGTTAGATTAACAACAAATTCGAATATGTGGTTTATTTTCTCGATCCGAAAATAATAATAAAAAAAAAGAAATTGATGTACCGAGAAAACGTGGTATAATATGTATTAGGATATGCTAGAGAAAGACGTTATCGAATTTATGATATTAAAAAAACGAATGATGATAAAGGAAAGATCAGTTAAACTAGGAAAAAGTAGATACTTAGGATATTTACTTGAGATTTATTGCTGGATACCTCTTCAGAAAGAAATGAGATAAATAAAAATACAACAAATGAAATGCCTCACTTATAAATTCCTGCTAAACCTGCAGAAAGAGAGAGCAATAACTCAATCTCTAACCTTGACCTGCATCAGACACGCAACAACGGTATTAGGAGTAAAAACCTAATACCATATGCTGAGTTGAAGAGCAATGTTGTAAATCAGATCGTACGTAGGCGTTCGGAAAGGTTCAAATCTGAACAAATATCCGCTACTATAGTTCATAATGTCCTGAATACTTACGTATATAGAAACAATAAATAGTGCTCATTTGAAGAAGTAGAAATTAACGATGAAAACTGAATTGGATTCTTTAAAGACAAGCCTGAAAAAACTTAATAAAAAATGTCTCTCGATCGAATGAGTATCGCAAATGCTTTGAAAGGAAGCTTTCATTTCCCTCTTCAAATCAACGTATCTCTTTGGAAAGGCCTTAACAAAAAACCACAATTTTTTTCATGGTTCCAGAGGTATTTCTGCGTGAAATCATTTTTGTAAAGTTTGCCAACGATTTATTGAAAGTGTGGTTATTGCACTCTGGATGCATGGCCTGTTTTTTTTTAATTCTGGGAAGGCACCTTTTGTTTTTCATGCCATTACGAAGCAATTGTTAACCCCAAAACCAATACAAAATTTCAAGTTCTAAATCAAAATTCTTTGTAATATCTTCAATAAAACAGCTTTAGTCAAGCGTCCCTCTGATAATATTTTTCTCTCCAAGCATATCGTGGTCATTAACAAAAGTAATGAAATCTTCCACCATACTATGGTCATGGATGTATCTCAACGACATACTCATTTGACATATACTAGAAATGTCTATGGTTTCGTAAAATATTATAGAGAAAATGGTATTTGAATACAACAAAATACACTTAAAATTGATTTTAAGTAATATTTACTAAAAAAATATTGCTAAAATATAATTACATATTAAATTTATGAAAATTATTTAGACATTGATCGATATTCATCGACTGATTTTATTCAGTTATATAATAATAAGATGCGGATGTTGTAGTCACTGAGTCTGTATCTGAGATAGAAACTCCGGATGAGTTTTGAGCTGTTTTGCTTTCGTCGTTTTTTTAAACTTTCCAAAAAATTCAATAATATTTTTTTCATCCGAACGTTTCATAGTTCTTATCTTAGTTTTTATTATATCACTAATTATTTGTTTATTAATTATATAGCCCTATCAACTGCTCATATGCGATCAAACTTATGACAAACTATGAAATATTGTCTAAGGTTTTGGGGGAGGGTCATGACTCTCCTTTTGTATCTGCCAAGAGTGGTGGATTTAGGCTTTTTGCGGCCCAAGGCAGTGCAGATTATGAGGTCCTCCTGTAATAAACTGGTCGGTTTAGTTTCAAATTCCAGCATATTTTTAACTTATCATAATATTAAAGATTTATTTAAGGTTGTTGCTGTTTTTTTGTGTTTTATTTTAATAAATTTTTCACAAGACATATGTTTTTAATTATTTTGACTAGTGTCTGCGCAAATTTATTTAGTTGGCAACTAAGCTAATAACGTTTTTTTTAATCGACCTGTCTGCTTTCCCTTTCAACCTAGAGGCCATAGAAAACTGCCTTGTCAGAAATATACCTTTGTATCTAAGTGAAAATTTTGAACACATGTAACAATCAAATGAAATTCTTCCAGAAATATGTATTGACTTTGAAATACAGCACACAATAAATTCACACTGTTAGAAGAACATGAAACTATGCAATGCTTTAAAAAAATCAGACTCAGATTTTAAGTATATAACTTTATTGAAATAAAATGAAATATGAAAAATGACAAATTAGAGTAAGCTTCCACACATTCAAATGTTAGAACAAATTTCATTATATTTGAAGAAGGTGAATATTTAAAGACTGTTTAAAAGAACTGAAAACTGATATATTTAATTTTACACAAAGAAAAGTACAAAAATCAAGGAATACTTTTTGAAATTTTAGCACAATCTTGTATACACATCCATGCTAAACATTATCAAAATTTAAGTAATATAATAAATGACATAAAATTGTAAGAAATTTTACACAACGGTGATCAAATTGGAAAGGTTTTGTAATGCTTTTTTTTTTTTTTTTTGCAAAGGCGGCATGCATTTTGATTTATAAGTATTCAAGTGCTAATCTACAAAAGAAGTTAGAAACTGAACATATTTCTTTTATGCATTACAGCATTATATTGCAGTAATAAATTTTAGAAGTGCTTTTTTTATATATATTTTAAAGATTTTTTTTACAAAATTGTGAAGTATTAATTTATAAATATAATAGGAAAGAATTATTAATTTCTAGGAACAGAAATATATATTCAATACAATCAATAGTGACAGTCAAATACAAATTATTCGAGAAATTATGCATTAATTTTAAATGCCACATTTAATAAATAAAATGTTATGCCTGTTAAAAGAACTTCGAAACAGTAATTATTTCTTAATATAATATTCAATATAATGCTTCACAGCATATTAACTGAATCATATTTCATGCAAGTTAATTTACTATATCTAAATGAAAATTTTCAACACGTGACGATCAAATGGAAAATATTCGCAAATTATACATAAATTCTGAAATACAAAGAAAGATTAGTGTAACATATCATTAAATTTCAGTTCTTTAGATAATTAGACTGATACTTTTAATGTACTTATAAGTTTGATACAAAATTGTTATTTACTAGGACTATTTCGATTAGGTTTCCATAAAGTGAAATAAATAAATAAAAAAGTTAGTGTTGACTCATTTTTGAAAGAACAAAGGATTGATATTTTTTGAAAAAGTTCCAGGAAGAAAAGGGTAAAAAATCAAGAAATATTGTATTGAGAGTTTACAGCAAATTTTTATACATAAAAATCAATTTTTAAACATCATGAATAACATAAAATGTGAAGAAGATTTAAATCAATGTCAATGAAATTGGAACTAGCTTTGTAATAGTTTGAACAGTTCAAAAGAATATTTTTGTAAAAACTATTAAACAGTCTGTATGATATATTGGAAATATACTTCTATGCATAATAATTTTTAAGTAATACTTTAATCAACATCATAAAATTATATCACATAATACAAGCGGCTGAAGGTAATCAAAATTCCATAAATCTTCATAGTTTTCATTATAATGTTTTAATAGATGAAACAATTTTAACATATAAATTTTCATGAATCTAATAGTAAAATTTATAGCAAATGGAACCTCATAATTAATTTTTTTATTCAACTTAGAAATTTACACATATAAATATATGGATATTTAGTCCATATATTTACACAGATAACAACTTTTTAAGTTTAGTGTAAGGATTTTGCGTCAATTTTTTCATTTTATTGAAAGAGAGTAAAAGTCATCTTAAAACGGCGTAAAACATTAATTTAAGGTAAAATTTTTACATTAAAAAATACTTGCAAGTATGCAGTATTTAAAGGTATCAGATTGTATTTTTATTTCATTGCTGCTCACTATGGCTGTTCGATCTTAGGAGACATGTAAGCATATATTAAAAAAGGAAATAATATTACTGATGCCTTTAATTGCTGATTCGTTTGCAATACATTGAAAAAACGATCAAATGATCTAGATAACATATAAGTTAATTCTGTGCACGATTTTTCATGTCTTGAAAAGGTCAAATGTTTTTGTATCAAAATTCAAATGATAATTATAGCAACTGAAAATGTAAATATTTTTTCAACTAACAGCTTTTTTGTGCGTGTGCTAAAACATTTATCATTCATTTTCATTTTGAAATCAGTTGAAAAATGAATTTATGTTAAGATCGGTTATTTATTTTGAAAGATCCCCCCCCCATGATATAGCGAAAACTTTTGATTCGGCTTTACTGAGAGCATATGTATATAGCTAATGCACAGTAAAACTTCTGGTAGCTTTTATCTGTCTACTTTCTGTGTATTGAAACAATTTTTGAGTTGATAGTGCAAATACCAGCTATACTCTTAATTTGTTCTAGCTTAAAATTAAGAAAAGTCATGATAAGCAATATATGTTAAAGGCTTCGAAGGATTTTTCTGATAAAAGTGTGAGAAAATGTGATGATGTTCTTTTTCAAATACATAAGTGAGGTCTGTTTACCTACGTAATAACAAATAATTAAGAAAAAAGTGAGTTTCAAATGTGCGGCAATGAGGTAATACACTTTTATGTGATCTTAAATGGTTAAATAGGAAAAATTACAGAGCTTTTTCAACATTTACAAAAATAAAAATAAAAAATACTATAAAAAGATGGTTATATCTAATATTTAAAGAAACTGTGGAGATGGATAATAGTAAAAATTTTCAGAAAAAAAAGAGAGAGAGAGAAAAGATCGAGGAATACTATATAAAATGTTTATTAGAAACTTGTATATATATATTCATGCTAAATCATTTTAATTACTATTATACATGACACAAAACTGTTAAGTGTTTGCTCAAAGGTAATGTATTAGAATTCTAGTAATTTTTTCTGAAAAAAAATTCTAAGAAATTTTATGCAATTTTTCCAGAAATATTAAATATGCAATGTTTGAAGAAAATAGAAACTGTTGTTTTTTTAAGAAAAGTTTTTAAATAAAAAAAATATTTAAACGGTACTTTATTGTATTATGGAATCATGCTACTTTTCAAAAAAATTGGAAAACATTTTCATAAACATCTTTCGTCACAGGAAAAATTGAAAACAATCATAATCATCTAAATTGTAATAGCTACCTTTAAACTTTTTGATAAATCTTGTCAGGTTTAATTATAAAAATTTTATCACGTATTTATGTTTAAATGAAATGGAAACTTATTATGGAAGAAAAAATTATCTAGAATTTATCAGGCAGAATGATACACATATCCGAGCAAATTAAATAACTTTTTGAATATTTTTTTAAAAAAATGAATTGGAATTGAAATTATATATGACACTAACACATACAAAATTTATGAATGCAAAATACTTATATACTTATGCATAGGAATACAAGAATATTAATCTTTAAACATTCAGAAATGAAAAGAATAAACAGGGAAAAAAATCTTAAAGCTAATATTTGACCTAGGTAATCACAAACAAAGTATAAAGTTTGAATATTCCTGATATGTCCAAATTACCATTGAAAATATTGAAGAAAATCTGGTAGCTCAATAGGTGGAAGCAAACTGAAAGGGAAAAAATTTATTTTAAAAATTATTGTTAGAACCATTGTCTATAGAAGGTGAAAATGTGATAACATTTTTACGGTCAAATGAAATAAATCCATTCATCTATATTTAAATCATGAATGGTATGCCCATGCTTGAATAATATTCACATCTGTGATAATTTTATTTTTAGATTTATCAGTCATTGCATGAACAGTAGAATAAATTAGGCAAACTTATTGGCAAACAGTACTTTCTGGACGGCTGTTCATTTATTGTCTATAAAAAGTTTTCATGAAGTATTAAAATAAATCTGGCATAAAATTTAGAAAATATCGTAATTACGCAGGAAAAGCAAACATATAAAACTCATAATATAGCTAAATACTACCAAAATACATTTTTATTATAAATTTTAAGTATGTATTAAATTTAATTTGGAAATACTCTTTTAACAAAGCAAGTGAAATGTTAATCCGGTCACTTAAAATAAAAATGGGTGTTTCTTCGGATTTCATTTTCCCCCCCACAGAAACCTTATTTCTGTCATTTTAAATGATGTTTCAAAAGGCCTCAACAATATGCTGTACTCTTCGATATTTTTCGGAGATTGAAAAAATTGTATCTTAGCAGTCTGGGCATAGGCTTGTGACGAAGCTAAAGACTTTAAGTCGGAAAAAAATTATGGCTAAAAGTTTATTATTTTAATTATTTTAGTAAGGGTTTCAGTATCCCAAGTTTGCCCACTGAGATGTAAACTTTGACTACTAAGAGGAAAAAAAATGAAGTGAATGCAAAGCTTTGTTCTCTTTTTCCTAAATTATTAGAAAATGGTACACTCAGCTTTCTAAAAATGGTTTTCCAAAAACCCTGTTGAGCAAAAAAATATGCAAAATGAATTCAAATATTATACATTTTGATATTCTGTTATAAGCACTGGCTTTTAATAAAATTCCGATTGATTTTTCCAATTTTCGGAGGTTTTCCACACCATCCTCCTGATGGTGTGGTGTGGAATTTTGGAGAGGGAGTACCAGCTTAGGTGTCAAACTCGTCATCTGACCGCGATTCCAAATTATGAGGTCCGTCCCAAAATAGCCCTAGTGTTGCTCTAAAAAGGGGCATTAATATAACTAAACTAAACTAATCCAATTTTCAGATAATTTGCTTGTCTTCCAAAAGACGATGCGCAGATAAATAAATTGTCTAAATTCGACACAAAAATATTTACTTTCATGCATATATGCTGGTGCACGAAAATAAGAGCGCTTATGTCAAACTGAAGTTTTGAGAGATATAATTTGTGCTCTATTTAATTCACTACGGTTCAAAATTATGAGGTTCATATCAAAATATCTTCCATTAAGCTTCTAAACGAGATTTCAACTATCTAACACTAATTCGACACTTGGAGGACATATATACACGAATAAGAATACAAACAAGGAAATATAATGGATTGGTTAAACAAGCGTAGTTGAAAATACAGGGTTAGCGAATGAATGGCCAGATTTAAAAATTTTCTTCGAATAATATAAAAAGTAATACATGAAAATAAAAAAATGAAAATGTTCCAAATTTTGTTTTTAGCTTCGCTCAATAAGTGGCAATTATTTAGACGTGTTGGAAATATGGAAATTTCCACGACAATGTGATGTTAATGTGAATTTCATTTTTCAATAAAATCAATATAAGGATTGAGTCGGTAATGATTGGTGTTCAATAAAGCAGGATATTTTCATCTATTAATAAGAAAAAAATCTGAATAACTAGAAAGATATTCAGCTGTTATATTCAAAATTTAATTCGTTTTTGGTGATTTTTTTAGTTTCAATGTTATTAGAGAATCAATATAAGGAATTTTGTTTACTTAAAGGACAAATTTAAACGCAAAGGAAATATAATTAAATGATTTAACGGTAACATTTCATCAAAATCCTTATACTCTCATTTAAATGAAATAAATTTTTTGGAAACTGTTCATTTTTAAAGAAAATAAGCACCTGTCATTTTTTTAGTGAACGAATTTGAAATGAAGATATAATTCAATTTTTTGACTGAAATATAACTTTTAAGACATTTCTTTTGCGCTGCGATGCATAAAAATAAGATAGCAAACACAACGCGTGTAAAAAGTAGCATAAATATATTTTCCTTCATTTCGTTTATTCATATAATGATAGCTTAACATTAAGTTCTGGATTTTCATGTCCATGCATGCACATAAACAAAGAAAGTGCGGTTACTTTGTTGAAGGATGATATATGATTATCACCAAATGCAAATGAGATACAGCATAAACAACAATTTTATAGTATTATGAATATATATCTTATGTTAGCATAAATTTATCATATTTTTAGTAACTGTATCTAAAAGTGCAATTTATATCAGATCTTTAAAATAATTAACTTCCGTATAGCATTTCCTTAATATTGGTAACATTCAAAGCATTTTTGCCGAAAATATTGTTGGACCGATTAAAAATATTTTGAACGTATAGACTTTTGTAATTTATTGCATCAGTAGATATTCATACTAAAATAACTATTAAAATAAAATACATTTGTTTTCAAAAATAGAAATCTTTCTTGAAGTAGCGAAAGAAAAATTCTATACTGAAATGATTGACGCCAGTTTTTCGTTAAACAGTAATATATGACTTCAAAAGAAACTTCGATTGTACGTTAGAAAGATATGATATTTATCTTAAAAAATAAGTAACAATGAAATAATTTAAATAGTTACTTAAAAATCGAAATAGTTGATGCAGAATTTAAAAGAAAGTGCATTATATAAAAACAGGAAAATTTGAAGTAAAACATCGATGCTATTTTAAATTGTTTCCCTGTGGATATAGCAGAAGTCATTTTATTTAAATAAACATGTGATAAAGGTAGAAAAATGTTTGTAAAGAATCACACTTACCTGATAATATATGCCATTATATTGTATACGATAACGATGCAGAATATAATGAATTGAGCCGAGATACTTTCAATGCCGTTTTCTGATACATGTATAAACAAATGCATGATGGCAGTCCAGTCTCTGAAATTTAAATAAATCTATAATTAATAAGTAACAGTGAATTAATATGTCATTTGGTTACTATGTACATTTATCTAACAAGAATTTAAGTAACTTTACTTATTATTATTTTTAATATCGATAGACAGAGAGGATTGAAACAATTTATGGCATTCAAATATATATAAAAGATTCTTCAGTAGAAAAAAAATTCAAAAGAGAATCATTTTTCGTGTTTTGCTATAACTGATGTATTTAAAGAAAAAAAAAACCGCTTTAAATATTTTTTTTGTCATTTAAACTATAAGTGAATTAGAAAACAAAATTTGATATTTTCTCTATTTTTAACCATATTTGACTGTTTAAAATCACTCATAAGAAGATAATGAGGAAATGTTAGATTAGTTTAGTATGTATACAGTTGGCCCAAAAAAGGAGGAGAAGCATTTATTTCTTAATTATTGCAGTTAGCTTCCATAGTTTTATCAAATAAGGTACCCCCATATAAGAAAATGGCATGGCTCATATAGAGAAAATAATAATAAGTAACAAAAATTAAATTTTTATATGGTCCCATAGAATATTTTTTCCATGACAGTGTATCAGCAAGTCTTTCGCTTCAGTCAAGATAATATACATATTACAAAAGATTATTAAAAACGCAGAATTTGAAAATAATAACGAATTTTCGACATCTATATAAAGCTGCATTCTTTTAACCGTACTTACGTATATGCAATCCATTTCATCATTTGTGATATAAAAGCAGACTTTTTGAATTCGTTGACAAAGATCTACGGAACTGTACTGCCAAAGACAATTCATTCTTAAGTTCATATATAATGCCAATCAAAACTAAACTGAATTCAACCATTCCGTATACTGTTTTACAAAAGGTACTAACCAATGAGTAAGAAAAAATGCCACACCAGACATTTATATAAAAATTGCAATTGCTGATGAATCACTTATACGAAGAATGGATTTTCATCGTTCAAAAGAGATTGTTTTGAAGATTAATACTTTTTTCTAGATTTAAACGGCATTCATCTTTCCAAATTACATTTCTCAGAAAAAAAGGGGTTGATTTTACCTGAAGAAGAGTACAATTGTAAAACTTTAGACATCAATTACATAACTATCCATGCGATTGTTGTAACAGTCCATGGACTCCGCGGATGCTGAATGGATGCTATTTTTTAATTTTAAATATTCTCTACACTGTCGGTTTTGGAATGCGCAATTCTGGACTGACTATTTGTACTCTAGTAGGAGGGTAACTTGAAAAATAAATCATTTCTGCACTATTTACTTAAAGGTTCATCTTCCCCGTTTCTCCAAGGGAAGTGAGGATCATGCATTTTGTTATAGATGGGTCATTCTGCAAACACACTTCTTAGAAGGATGCCGGAAATTCAGAAAACGATATTTGTATTCTTCGACAAATACACCAGCTGTACGATTGTACAAGCATAAATCGTCAATATTTCCAAACATTCATTGTTACAGAAATATATTATTCTTTCAAAAAAGTGCACAACTGCGCGATAAAAATTTTATTTTCTTGTCGAACATTCCAGTATTTGTCAGAGATATCTTAAATGTTCGGTTTCTAGTTCCTTCTTTATAAAGTCTAAACCGCAAATGTCGGGCAATCAAAGAGAACAACATTAAGTGTGATTAGAAGATCCCTTTCAAGTCATGATTATTGGAAAATGTAATACTTGACGAATATTTGCATATGAAGGTTTTTCTATACTGAATAATTTTTCACTTCTGAAATATATGTTTCCATCTAAATTTAGGATACGTTCCTCTAAATTTAAAAATAAGCGCATCTCTACAAACTTTGTGGATTGGAACATGAAACTTTGTATGTGCATAGGTGAATGTAAGAGAAAATTTACTGATTGACACTCTTACTCTGTGGGGGATGTATGAAAATTTTATTTTTTGGTATCAACCACCACAGAAGCCAAACTATTTCATACAACTTCCCATCTTATTTGACAAAGCTTCGTAATTGTAAGAATATACTTTAGTGCAATATGAATAAAAATAAAAGCTTATTCCACTATTTTGGAATACCCTGTATATTCGTACGCAGTTTAAAAACGAGTTGTTTGCTTTCAACTAGTTTTCCAACTCTTCTTAAAAAATCATTGTTTCATCATGCAAATGTATGTGGGATTTTTTCTTGTTTAGTTTCAAATAGAGAAAAAACTGTACACGCATCAAATGATAATATTTTATAATAAATTTATTTATAAAATTGAAGTTAAATTTTACTTAAATTATTGATTCTTATTTCAAACAATATATTTGTACAATTTATAATATTTCTGATATATAATTTTATTACTAATAATTTTTTAGTGCATTTTATGTTCTAGAAAACACTGATTTTTGATACGATTGTTTTTTAAATGATTTATTTTAAATTTAAAATGCAATAGTTAATAGTAAATAAATTTTAATTAATTTGTTAATTCTATTTTATATTTTAAAAATTACTTTTCTTTATTTTTAAAATTTTTTCTTGAACATATTTCAAATTATAATTGTTTATTTCTTGGTTTCATTTCATGTAATGCCTTCTTTCATTATCAAATTTAGGTATATTTTTCTTTATTTTACCACAAAATGTACTTTTATACTAATATTTAATGTTGTTTTTACTTTATAAGAAATATCATTTTAAATTGATCTTTTGGAAATAAATATTGTAGAAATTCATGTTCTTAAAATCCTAATACTAGAATTTGTTATTCTCTGTAATTTTATTTTTACTTTGTGCATTTTAGATCCATAAATCACTAAGAAGATTTTAAGGGTTAAGATAAAGGATGTTTTAAAATGTTTAATTCGTATAATGAAGTTCGCATAAATAAGAAATATTTAAAATCCTTTTAATAAGGTTTGAATAAATAAATTCTTGCAGAATAATTTAATATCAGTTTTGTAGATCAGATTGTATTACTTTTAATATATCTTTCAACGTAAAGGACAATTCTTTAGAATTATCTCTTAAGGAAGCATTTCTAATTTTCTCTTTCACCTGAAGGTAACAAATATGGATAAATTTATTTGGTTAAAAACTACTTTTTTCATAGTAACAGTACGATTATAATCAATACAAATTCAAAAGAGCATTTTTACTGTTAGGTCTATCTGCTTGTATTTATTAATCAGAAAACTTTTACCATCATAATATTCTGGCATATTATATCTTTTTAAAGCTGACATTGAAATTATGTTGTTACATTATATTAATAATATTTTATAAATATATATTGAATTATGTTTGAAGTGAATTCTCTAATTAAAACTCAAATAAATCAAAATTTAAATATAAATAATCAAACTTGAAAAGATATTTAAGATTCGAAACACAGTAACAAGAAATGTTAAACTTTTGTTTATAGAATACTCATAGAAACCAGAGATTTATATTTTCAACAAATTTTTGATGTTTTACGAACAGCATAATAGAAAAAAAAATTTAATTTCGCTATAATTTTTATAATAAAATATGAAGTTAGTTTTATATGACACAATTTCACTTTCCCATTTTGAACGAAAAAACAATAACTAAACGAATTATTAATTTTCTTGAGAAAGTGATGAAAACAATTTAAACATCATTGATATACTTTACCCTGCATACACGGCATCGAAATTATACTCTCGAAGATAACTATCGTCATCGTCACTAAATGAGTCATCATCATCTTGTAAATCAGATCGCTGAATCTCAGCGACTTGATTCTCAGCGACTTGATTCTCAACGACTTGATTC
>JAPMOR010055160.1:0-33163 GCA_026543865.1 Argiope aurantia | reverse complement strand
AATAGTTAAATGAATAAAGGAAAAAGAAAAATGTATTTCGTTTTCCAAGGATTAGTTTATCAGTGTAGAAAGATCGTTTGCATTAGAAACTACTGGTGGCAAATGAGAAGAGAATATCGGTCGTCCTACACTATCATGTGTCGATATGAGCATCATCCGGTATTTCTGGGAAGTGCTTTCAATGATGGACAATGAAAAAAATTGTTTACGAAAAACATGAAATTTTAAATAATAGATAACGTTGTTTTCAAAAACAAAGGATAAAACTATCGAGTAATAAATATTAAAAAAGAAAGTAAGAATGAAGATAATTTGCTAGAAAGCTCGAGTGATAGTCTTCTACTATATTTCAAAAAAAAAAAACCAAAAAAAAACTGAAATTAAAAAAAAAAACCCCTCGAAATGAGTATTTTTTTTAAAAAAATTTGCGTTGCTTTATAAACATTTGTACAGCGATGTATCATCGCAGTGAAAAGAGACAGTATTCTTTTACCTTCTAGTTAAAAATTGTTTTTTCTGTTTTAATTGCTCTCTACAGTTTTTAAGCTTATCGGATTGTCTTTAAACAATAAATCATGAAATACATTTGTCAGAAAATATTGTTGCATTATGCATTATCATTCTTGTTGATTATCGGGCTTTGTTTCTAAGATACTTGCAACTATCTTCTGGAATACATTTATTGCGGTTGCACAACGAAAACTAATTTTCGATATCGCCATATCGCCCAGGTTTATTGCACTGAAGCGTTAGGCAACGAAGAGGCTGGCAAGGCTGCCAAATTCATGACTACTTCAATGGCTACAACTATTCCTGTGAGCGACATAAAGAGACGCATTAAAATTCTTCTTTATTCTAAATGGCAGAGACATTGGGAATTGGAGACAAACAACAAACTTCATATTATTAAACTCCATGTCCAATTTTGGGTTCTCAGTAGCGAACATAAAAGCAGATACCGTTTTAACTCGTTACGCATGGGATGCACTAGATTCACCCGTATTCACTTATTGCTAGGTGAACAACAGCCTGTTTTCGAGATGTCTTTGTCAAATGTCTGTCCAACATACATTGTCAGATTGCCCAAATTTCAATCCCCAGTCATCTTCAAAAGTCATCCATTATATTGTCTTTCTTGCTTGATGCGATACCTCATGTCCAACTCTTTGTATCTTTAAAATCCATAAAGTTTTATTCATTTATTTAAATCTTGATTACATTTTAGAATTTCACCTCATATTTCCTTCAGTGACTGTTTGAAAGTGATATAAATTTGACTATTGTCTGGCGCTGTGTGATCAACATCAGGGCTCCTGGGCCTGAAAACCCCAAACAAATGAAATCAATTTGCACTCAAGCTGAATCAGAAATAAGCCAGAGAAGGACATGCTCTAAAAAAACATTTTGATATTGTTTTCATTTGTTGTTCGAAAAAAGATGCATTTCGTAGGGTGTTGTATGTTGTGCAAGTGTTTTTCATATTCTGTGAAAGGGAATGCGATTTCAGTTTCATGAAATTTAGAAGGCTATATATTCCTATATATCTTTGGCCTATATATCTCTCGGTTCAAATATGGCATTTTTGCACACTAAACGTATATTTATTGTGTGCAACAGGGGATGATGACTTTATTCTGTGGTATGGCCCGTGAGACGACAGAGAATTCAGGACAGTTCTCCTACCGCTGAAATTGTAGTTGAATGTTTTGGTATTGGAAAAATTCCATGATTCGTTTTAATGGAGATAAAGTTTTTTCTTGAATCTCTCCAAAAATATCTATACGTTTTTAAAATGAACGATGTGGATTTGAAACCTCACAACTACATTAAAAAAACATCTTTCAATTGTAAGAAACTTGAAAAAATTAACATTATCGAACATCTTATGATGGAAATTCTTGATTCTACTCCGTTTGTTACGGTAGCAACTTCATAAAATCTTGATGAGTTGCCTCTAAATGTTTGCATTTGAATGCTCCAGTCTTGTAAAAGCCATGTCATTAAAAAAATAATCAATCAGCAATTATCAATAATGAATAAAAAATAAACAATCAGCATATATTCTAGATTCTCACCCTTCTGCGAATATTCTATAGATATTAACTATTTCTCTAAAAAAAGAAAGAAAGAAATGCCTTATCTTTTCTGCAAATTTCAATAATTATTTTTTCACTCCCACAAACATATAAAGTGTGCAGTATTTAAGAATATTTAAAGTGTTTTTGAGCACATATTGGAAATGTTCTTTAATTTCAGGCAATAAGTGATTTTTATAAACAATGTTAACGAATTGCTCATTGTGCTTTCTCACGCAATGTGAGCGATGGAAGAGGCCGCGATGGCTTTGAGGTAAGGTCGCGGCTTCAGAACCGGAAGGTTTCAGGTTTGAGATCCATTGTGTGAGCGGTTGTGGTGCACGATAAATACATAGGGGTCAAACGTCTTCCCGCAGATGTGGTGTGGAGGTTTATTATACTATGTTGGGAAGAAAGTACATAGTGTTTCAAGCAGCCTATTTATTAGATCTAAAGCGAATGTCCAAAATGAAGCATCCATTATTCTTGAAAACACACGAATGGATCATTTTTTGATGATAAAGAATCTTCACATATGCCACATATCTAAAAGGTACACATTGACATAATGTGTTACAAATTATTCAAGTTGGTATACAGTTATGCATTATTCTGCTAAATAGTGCAGATTATTGAGAGGTATATTTTGCATGGATGAAGTACCTTTAAAATCTTTGCTTGTATAAATGCGTTGTTTTGGTGTAGAAGGAGCTTCCGATTCCACTTGGAAGCTTTCTCCTGCAGTGGCGATGAGTTTGCAGATGTAGACAATTGCTTTTAATGGCTGGCATGGAATTTTCTTCTTCGTTGCAGTCTGTGGTGACAACACTATTTAAGAGAAAATCGGTTTATCCTTAAAAACATGTACCTGATAGCACTGTAAAAATGGATTTTAGTTTTGTCTGGTTTTTGCCTTCCTGGTGGATACAGGAGAATGTGGCATCGGCTAGCCCACGCCTGATGACGGTACATCCATTTTGTGGGAGTGTGGGGGGGGGAGTGTATAAAATGGCCGATCATATCCTTTAAAAAAGGGCCCATAGTTTCCAAAAATGCGTCACCATGCTCCGAACTTTATGACTTTTTCCAATGCCTCTGTAGCACGGCATGATAGCCATTTGCAATTGCGTTTGAACACGTGCGCATGAAATTAATGCTTTCAGTTGTTTGATAAGACTATCGTTGTCTTTCCCAACATGAAAATATACAAGTCTGTGTATTTGAAAATTATGAAGTGTTCATAAGTAACAATTGCACAAACTTGGGAATGACTTATCATGTTCATGAAAAATAACTATTGACTTAATAGTTAAATGAATAAAGGGAAAAGAAGAATTCGTTTTTCCAAAACTGGTTTGTTGTCGGTATTGAAAGTTTGCTTGCGTTAGAAGTGGCAGGATTGGAGAAGAAATATCGTCCTTCCTGTACTATCATTTGTTGATATGAGCATCCTGTGTTTTTGGGAAATGCTTTAAATAATAGATAATAAAAAAAAATTTACGAAAAACATGAAATTTACGAACTTTTAAATATTTGATAATCTTTTGTTTTACTAAAACATAAAGGATAAAACTATCGAGTAATTAATATTGAAGAACAAAATAAGAAATGATGTTAATTATTTTTCAAGAAAGCTGGTGTGATAGTTCCCCTTCCTTTTTTTTAAAAAAAAAACAACCCTTTAAATCAAAGTGTTTTTCAAATTCTTTTTAAAAATTGATACATTGATAAACATTTGTACATCAATGTATCATCGCAGCGAAAAGATGCAGTATTTTATTACCATCCAGTTATAGTTGTGTTACCTGGAGTTTTTAAGCTTATCTGCATTGCCATAAAACTGTAAATCATGAAATATTTTTATCCAAAAATATTGCCCTCTTATGCATCACCATTCTGCTCGTATTCAGGCTTTTTTTTCCTACCATGCAACTATTTTCTTGAATACATGTATTGGGATTGCACAACGAAAACAGATTTTCGATGTCACTATTTCTGCCCGGTGTATTGCCGTCCAGCCGAATCGAAAATAAACAAGACAACAATATACTCTAAAAATTTTTTTTATATAATTTTGATTCGTTTTTCGAAGAAAGTTGCGCTTCATAAGGTGCTATATTTTGTGCATGGCTTTTATTTTCTTTTTCTGTAGAAGAGAATGCGATTTAAGTTTTGTGAAATTTAAAGGGTTATGTGATTGACTGCTTGTTGTCATTAGCGTATTTCTCTCTTGGTTCAAATACGGCAATTCTGCATGATGTGCATGTATTTATTTGTTGTGTGTAACGTGGAATGATGTCTTTATTCTGTGGTTTATGGCCCAAGAGATATCGGTGAGTCCAAGATAGACTCTTATCCCTAAATTCACAATTGAATATTTTGGTAATGATTCTTTTTGATTGTGAGATGGTTCTGCCCTGAATCTCTATGCAAATACCTATTCGTTTTTAACATAAACGTTGATGTGTATATTTTAAACCACACAACTGCATTAAAAGAATGTATTTCAGTTGTAAGAAACTGGAAAACATTTACCTTATCCAGAATTTTTATCATAAGATGTTCGATATTGCTTCGTTTGCTACAGTAGCAAGATCATAAAATCTTGATGAGTTGCCTCTAACTGGTAGCATTTGAATGGTCCAATCTTGTTAAAGCTGTGTTGCGATTAAAAAAATGAGCCAACAATCAGCAAATATTATACATCTTTTCACACTCCTGCGAATATTTTATAGTTGTTAAATATTTTGCAAAGTAAAGAAATGCCGTATCTCTTCCTGAACACCTCAATGAATAAACCGTTATTTTTTCCCTCCCAAACGCAAATGAAGTGTATAGTATTTACTTATGAATATTTCACCCGATTTTTGAGCAGACATTTAAAATTTCCCTTTTTCTTTATTTCATGGTGATTGACTTTTTAAATACATTGTTAATGAATTACACTTTGTGTAATTCCACGCAATGTGAGTGAGAGAAGCCCTATCACTGACCATTTTCAAAAAGAAAGTTATGACAAAAGAAGTTACAATTCCATGTAAAACCTATTTTTAAATACTTTTTACCTCTTTCGGAATGAGGTGGAAATCTCGCAAAATGTTTGCAAGGAACCCTGCTTTTCTTCCGTTTCGGAATAAGGCAGTAGGAGTATTATTCCTACAAATATGACAAAAAAAACACATTGTCTAACTTATTGTTCTAAATTTATCAACAAAGTTTTTAGCACAGGCGTGGCACAAAACGCTCACAAATGGATAAGCACTCTATTATCTACTTGTCTAACAGGAAATCTTAGAATCGCTGTTCGTTCGGTATTCAAAGAGAAATTGTGAAACACACTTATGCAATGGTTAATGCTAAAATTAAAAAAAACATGGCTTTGTTTTCAAAGCAACCACTATCCTTCCATTCGGCAAGATTAATGATTATATTTAAGGAGAAAAAGTATTAAGTGATTTCGGAAATGAAAACTCGGAAAAAGAAATAATGGATAACAAAAAAAAACAGAAGAAAAAAAAAGAAATGCGAATTTACTATTAGTACTTCATTGACAGTATTGCCACTATGTGCACGGAACGGAACATTTATATATCTATGATTTTAAAAAAATCCTTTATGTTGTGCCGAATGTTCATCTCTTTCTGTTGTTCTCTCTCATCTCTCTGCTTCTCACTGCTCATCTCGCTTTCCCCGTCAACGAGACTTTAATAATTAACAATCGGGAACCTTAGCTAAATTGTATTTCAGAGAAGAAACCCCTTGCAGCAAATGAGAAATGCAGTGAACGTCACAAGCACACAGACGAACTCTGTGCACATCTTTTTGAATTATCGATTGACGGCACGGAAGACGTGTGCAGTAATAATTTCTATATAAACAGTTTGCTTATATGAAAATCTTCAACAAATTTAGTGGGTATTTCCAAAAAAAATTGTAATGTCCAATTTTGAACTGAATAATTTGCCAGAATAATTCTTTATCATCAGATGCATCCGCATCATGCGATTTTCGAAAAATTATCATTGAAAAAATTATTTAAGCTGTGGTTATCGCATACACACATTGACTTCTGTCCATTTTAATGAATTTTTTTATTGCGTTTCTTGCCATTCGATCTAGACTCTTTATTCGATGTTTGGAATATTTTCCGTATTTATGTCTCGATTTCTGAAAGGAGCTCCCTGGGAAAAAAAATTACTGTACAGGGTATTTAAAAAAATGCTTTGACTCCTGTTTAAAGATACTCGATTCCTTTCTTTTTTCTTTGTCACGATCAAAGAAATGTTGCGGAAACACTCCAAATTTCGAAATGAAAATCGAATAGAGGAAAATAGAAAAAAAATGATCATACTGTTTATGCTTTATTGTCGATTTTATATTCATAAGGAACGTCCCCTGACGGAGATAATTTCAGTATTAGCTCCTCAGTGAAATGAATAAAGTGGATTTAAAAAAAACACTTCATGTGGCACCCAGTGTTATTCTATCTCTGTTCACTATTTATCTGATTATTCCTTGTAATTCGCTTGAATAATTATTTAAAATCATGAGCCTTGGCTTGATGAAATTTAGAAAATGAAAACTCTTGGAAAAAATGATGACAGAGGATCGCGCACACATTTCTCGATTCTTATTTTACTTTTTCCTATTGCCCTACCAATTGGAGCGTTGATTTCTTGTCTGAACATATACTTGTCTCGATTTCTGAATGGATATTTCTGAATCAGTTATGCATTACAAAAAAAAATAATCAATTCCTTCCATTTTTCCTTTGAAACGGCTGAAATGTTTCATTATAAGGACTTGGGAAAGTCTGAATGGATAAAGGACATGTATTACAATAAAAGCAAAATTGACACATCTAGCTACATGGCCGCATTTATAACTAAGCACAGTATAAAGGACTAATTGCGGTAATAACATCCATAGTTGCTTCTATACGAAAACAAATTAATGTAATGCGCGCTACACACCCAAAAAAATTGCTGGATATGTTTTTATTCAATGTTCATCTCCTCTGCACTCATTACAGTCTGTTTGTTTATTATATAAAACCAGATACATTAAGTAAATGAATTTGAAAAGAAATGCAGAAATTAATTACCGCGTTGGTCACCACAGGCACGAAATATTTTCTCCATTCTTAGTTTCTTGAACAGCTTTCTTCTCATTAGGCCCCCAGGAGTGATGATTCTGTGTTTGGGATTTTTACTTCTTTCAATTTCTGAATTGTGGGAAAAAATTATTATTGTAGATGTTTCGTAAAAAAAAAAGTCTAGATTTTTTTAAAATTCATTAAAGCTCCTTAATTTGTCTTTATCGTGCTCGAGACGGCAGGAATAATGGTTAAATCTCTGGGAAAAATCTTCTGGTCAATTTCTGGATGAAAATCTTCGGCATATTTTAAATGGTAGAAGATTAAAAAAAATGCACGCACTGCTTGTATTTCAGCCACATTTATCACTATAACCATTGTTACGAAGGCCTCACACACGTAATCGATTCTGTATTTGACCTTTTGAAGTACAATATCTTTAACGAATTATTTTAGTGAAAATTTTAAAAAAATTCATTTTGTGTCCATTGTTCGCAGAAGTTTTTGTTTACTGTTCAAGTCAAATTTTTCCCATTATTGCGACTTGAAACACAATAGTTCTCGTAAGCCTTAACGCGAAAACAATTTTTTTAAAATCTTGAAGAAAAATTGTTATCGCAATGGCATCAAACATAAGATTTTCTTCTGGTCATTCTTTGATCCTTACTTGTCTTTTTCATCATCAAGTCATTTGGAGAGATGGTTTCCTGTGTGGAACAATTATATATCTTTATATATGAAAGAGAAAGAATTATTGCAACCTGCATTACAAAAAAAAATAATAATAACCTTTGATCTATACCGCTTCTCTAAGCTCTTAGGTTCCTTGTTTTAATCGTGAGAACTTGAAAAAAAAAGGATTCTTTATTACTTACAAAGTCCTAGATTTTTAAAAGAATTCTTGGGGGAAAATCAAAAGGGGACGTTACAATAAAAAAAAACCAAAATAATTGCGAATTCACTGCTCATGATTCATTGCCGATTTCATCTTTGTGGAGGCGACATGCAAACTCCTTGTGACAATACGTTCCAAATTGCTTCTTTTCTAAAAAAATCCATACAAATTGTGTTGTTATTGCTTATGGCACTTGTTAAAGACAAGTCCACTGACGAAGTCGGCAATTTTAAGCCGAGTTTTAGCGTCTCGTGTTTCAGTAGCACCATCTAGGGCCAAGAGTATGCCTTAGCTACTCACGACCCTTTTCACGGGACGGACTTCACTCATACATTTCATTCCCTCAACCATAGATCGCAATTTAGACCTGAATCAGAGAACGATCACCTCTGATCCAGTATCCCCCAGTGGTATTTCTCTCAACTTGGAGGACTATGTTACCACGACGGATTTACACGTGCCCTAGCCCCCACGTCCAAGAAGTATTTAGGCCTTTGGGGTTCGAATTCACAACCCAAGGCATGCGAATCCGCCTTACCAACTAGCCTATACAAATCCGCCTTATCTATCCCAGTCCTATACAAATTATTGTAATGGGCAACATACACAAAAAAAATATGTATATATTTTCTTCTTGTGTCCATCGGCTATCTGTTTCTATTCTTTTTTTCTTATTTTCACACTCAGTGCTGTAGTAATAATTTACTGGTTACGTAATTACTAAACTCTTAACTGAGACCGATTTTCAAAAATAAAAGAAACTACATGAAAATATTTACGGAAATGGTCATGTCATGAAGAAAAACATCTATCCATTCTTCAACGATCTATGATTGTCTTTATCTTCATTAAGTCGCATGGAGAACTGATTCCATGCCTGGAACCTTCACTTCTCACAGGAAGTGGCGGAGTATTACGAAAAAAAAAACAACTTTTAATCTCCTTTTAAGTTCCTTGGTTCCTTTCTTTTTCTTGCTCCCGGAAATAGTCTGGTCAAATATTTTTTTCTGGGGCAAAACTTACGCATGATATTCGAAAGAAAATCTTGAAGAAAAATCAAATTCCATATCATTTAAAAAATGTGAAATCTAGTAAAATATTCTAGATTTTCGTATATCTAAAAGTAAATTCGTAACAAATTACTATAGTGAGCATTAAAAAAAATTGTTTAATTTGTGCCCACTTATCTATTTTTCAGAGTTTGAAGCCCTGAATAAAGGTTAATTGTGAGGACAATTAGCTTGAATAAATTGTGAAAATCATAATAAAAAAAATCTATGAGTAAATAATTGCCGCAATGGTCATCTCATAAACTCAAAGCCTTCTGCATGTCAGACAAACTGGAGCTTTATTTTCCTTTAAGAAAAACCCTGCAATTGTCCCTATATCTGAAATTCTTTATCTGGGAAATAATGGTCAGTGTTTAAAAAAAAACCGTGAATATGCATTTTTTAGTTTACTGAGGCTTTGTTTTACCTTACTGTTGTAAATATATTTATTTTCCAAAGTGAGGTCTTTCATTTTGGAATGAGTGAGTGTAGTAGAAATAAACTAGTGGATTAATACAATAATAATAAATAAAATTTAAATAGCGGATTTCGCTTTGAATTCGCTTTTTTAAACTCATTGTTTTTTGTTTTTGTTTTTTTCTCTTTCATTAAGGCGGTTGGTTACAGATAGTTCTCTGAACTGAATTCGGGAATTCCGAATAGCATATACTTATTTTACTTCAACCGAAATATATAATTTCTTAAAGAATGTACATTGTAGTAGACGGAATTTAATTAAAACAATTTGGAGTGATAATTCGTTTCATTTTGTTAATCAAGAATTACAAAATAAGCAATGAATATATTTTAACATTTCGCAGTTTTTATAAATTTGTCCGTCAATGTGTCATGGCGGTGGAAAACAAAATTCAGTAAATATAGCCAACCAGTTATAGATGTTTTCTCAGAGTTGGTGTCTGAGTTCTGGAAATATTTTAAGCATTTTTGCATTGGTATAAAACTGTAGGTGACAAAAAAAATATTTCTTAGAATAGGTTGCACTATTTTTTTTTTCTGTTACAATTTCCCTAGTTTTTCAGGTTTTATCGCCATACCTGCATAGTCTACTGCGCTCAAGTGCAATCTAATAAAAACAAGAAAAACAGGCCATACTCTAAAAGTAACATTGTTCAAATGGATTTATGTGTTTAGTGAAAAGCTCTGTTTCGGAGAGTGTTGCAATGTGTGCTATTTTTTTTGTCAACATTATATAGAAGAGAAAATGTTATCAGTTTTATAAAATTTTGGAAGTCTAAGTAATAGAGTGCTAGTTCGTTTGCCTCTTCTCGCAGTTCTAATATGGTATTGTTGCACTGCCGACGCACATTTTATGTTTGGAAAATGTATTGATGTCTTTATTCGGTGGTATGTCCCATGAAGTCTCTGAGAATGCAGCATAGTTGGATTTGTAATTGAATATTTTGGTAGCACTAAAAACTAAAAGATTTTTTCTCTTTTGATTGAGGGAAGATTTTTATGTGAATCTGTAGAAGTCTAAATTCTACAAATAATAAACAAAAATTCCCTCTTCAAAGAATATTTTAATAAATGTGTTTCATTAGAAAAATTCCCGTATCCATTTTAAAATAAGCAATATTATCCTATTTCAAAAAACTAGAAGAGACCCTAAACTAGCCACATCGTACAGACCAGTAGCTCTCTTGTTTACTATAGGTAAAGTTCTAGAAAAATTACTCACACAGCGTCTTATTTATTTTAGAATCAAATACACTCATCAACAATAACCAATTTGGATTCTGTGAAGGAAAATCCATAGAAGCTGCTCTTAAAAAGCTTGTAGAAAAAATTTATGATGGAAAAAGGGGAAAAGACAATATTCTGATTCTTTCAGTGGACATCAAAGGGGCATTTGATAATATCCAACACCCTTCAATAATTAAATATCTAGATAAATTCCAATGTCCCCAAAATGTAAGAAACATCTTTGAAAACTTGCTACATGCCAGAAATGTAATCCTCAACACACAAGAAGGCTTGGTCATAAGAGAACAGAAGCCAGGCTGGCCCCAAGGATCGTGCAGTGGTCCAGCTCTGTGGAACTTGGTGGCGAACGATCGATCTGCTTAAATCTGGCTTGCCCATATAACTATCCAAGCATTCGGCGATGATTTTGTTCTGGTCATTAAAGCCAATACAAAAGAAAATCTAAGACAAAATATCTAAGAATCAATAGAAAAATTCATATCCTGGGTTGACATAAACAATCTGTAAGTATCTACGGGGAAATCCATCTTTATTCTATTTAGCAAATGGTTAGCAGGACCCAGAATCTATTGACAGGGAGAAAGAATAAAGCAGACACACGCCATTAAATACCTAGGTGTCCATATTGATGATAAATTGAATTGGAATACCCACCTCAAGCATTTAGAACTTAAAGCGCAACGACAATTCAATTTTCTCAAAATATCTGGCAAATCCTGGGGTATAACACTTCGACACAGTAAAGTTTTGTACAGGACAGTCATTGAAAGGATGCTTGTACACGGAACAGGGGTTTGGTGCCTCCGCCCAACGGTTAGATTAGCAAGAAAGCTCCCTTCCATCCAAAGAGGCAATTACGGGAACTTACAAGACCACGCCTACTGCAGCACTTCAGGTTATCCTTGGCTTGCCACCACTACATCTGCAGCTTCAGATGATGGTAAGAATGACCGAACTGTACAGACTCCGTGGAATCGTACATGATATGTCACATATCAGCCCATACGAGTATGAACAACGAGCTATGGGTTGGACGTCACATCCTTCCAAACATCTCAAATCACATCAAATTTCGTTGTAAGACGGTGGTATTCAGAATGTAGTACTCGGGATCTATACATACGGATGAAAATAATCAGGAGTTGGGGCTTCTTTTTGTGTCATACAGAATGCAGTGACTCCCCCTCAGGGGCTCGCCTACTATAGGTGAGTACGGGTGTCCCAATCCCGAGGTACCCAGGGTTTACTCCCTTTCAGTTCGTTCTCCTCTACGCCTTCTGCTTTCTGCTGTGTCTTTCCTTCCCTCGACATCAAGCGAGGGAGCTCTCCATGAGAAGCTGTCGCCGATCTGTTTGCTTCTTGCTTCTCATGGACAGCCAAAGCCCCACGTGTTGGCCGTGCGTGGCAATCCATTAGAAAGAAGGGTGGTGCACTGTGGTCCTCGGTGTATCAATCGCTGGTACCTAGTCACCTGAGTGGCAAGTCTGCTAGGGATCAAGCGAAGGGGTTACTCCTTGGGCTTGGCGTTAAGGGTGGTCACTGTCCCCGGTGGTAACTCCAAGCGTATAGGTTCCGGCTAGCACCAAGGTAAGCGCCGAGGCTCGGAATGGCCAGAGCCGGTGGCTGCCTTCCCTTGTTGGGCTCCGTGGTGGGCGGTGCCGTCGGGCCCGAATCTTCTATAATATCGTATGGCTCCTCCTAAAAAGACTCCCTTAGGTGGGCAACAAAGAACAATAAAACTCTCTCAAAATCTTCCAATATTTGACTCTTATTTTGTCATTAAACGAATATCAGACAATAACGAATCTTTCAACTCAGTTTCGCCTTTCCTTGTTCAGAAGGCTATCTCTGCAACAGTTGGCGAGGTCTCCTCAATTCGCAGCGTTCAGGGGATTTGCTGGTGCAGGGTAGTACTAAGAAGCAATCGCACCAAATTTTAAAGTTAAAAGCACTGGCCACAATACCCGTTTCTGTCCAACCACATGTAGCATTGAATTATTCAAAGGGCGTGATCACTTGCGGCGAATTATTTAATGTGCCGCTTGAAGAAATATTGAAGGAATTACAGAGACAAGGAGTGACACATTTATGCAGCATAACTATTCAGCGGGATGGACAACTCCTTGTTAATAAGCATCTTATACTAACATTCCATTCTCCTAAACTACCACAATATATCTATGCCGGGTATATGAAACTTCCAGTGAGGCAATACATTCCAAACCCCTTGAGATGTTTCCAATGTCAGCGTTTCGGCCACTCAAAGGTAAATTGCCGCGGGTAAGTCACAGGCGCCCGCTGCGTTGAGAAAGGCCATGACAGCCAGCAGTGTACCGCAAAAGAAAAGTGTGTGAACTGCGATGGCGCACACTCATCTTTTTCACGGGTATGCAAACGATGGACTCTCGAGAAGCAAATCATAACACTTAAAATAAAGGAAAGCATATCTTATCCTGTAGCTAGACGAAAGGTCTTAGCTGAAACTCCAACACCAGGCTTAAGCTATGCATCTGCCGTCCAAAAAACATTTTGTGCGAATTGCTCATGTCCAAACTGTATCAAAAGTAAGCCTCAAACCAATCCACCTGAGAAAACATCCGACTCGGATACTGAAACATCAACAGTAAGTGCTCCTGAAACTTGCAAACCGGAAACAAGTAAACATAAAGTCAAATCTAGCCAATCAATGAAACTAAAGCTTGCAAAACGCGGGCTTAAGCAAAACGACCTACCAATAAAGTTGAAGAAATCGACATCAAAAAATTCAGTAGCCTTGGGACTAGCTACACAAGGTAAAGTCCACAAGGACCTAACGTCCATCTTTGGTGGCAAGCTGAATAACCCAGATATAAAATTACATCCATCTGAGGATGAATCTGAGCTTGAAATGAGTTGCGAAGACCTGGCAACTCCAACAATTGTCTCTTCTCATTTATCCTCTAAACCAGTCTCTTAATGGGTACCTTCCTCTCGTGCAATTGTCGCGGCATTCGTTCCAAACTTCATGACGTGAAATCAATTATTAACAAATTTCATCCTATCTGTTTCAGTGTTCAAGAAACCTTCTTGACACCCAACATTCCCATCAAGTTACGCAGATATAGCTGTGTTCGGAAGGATGCAAACACAGGATCTCACAGTTCTGGAGGTGTCTGTATCTTCACTTCAAATCTCTATCCGAGCTCACAACTAAATTTGCATACCTCTCTACAGGCTGTGGCTGTACAAGTTCACGTACGAACATTAGTCACAGTCTGCTGCATTTACTTACCGCCTCATGTCATCCGTCAGCAAGATCTTGACAATCTAGTGGACCAGCCTCCTCCGCCTTTTGTGATACTTGGTGTTTTTAACGGACATAATACTTTGTGGTGTTCAAATAGTACAAACTCTCGTGGGAGACAGATTGAGCAGTTTATTGCCAATAACTGTCTCTGTTTACTTAACAAAGAAGAAAAAAATACTTTCACGAACCCACACGTACCTTCCATACCCTTGATTTGGCCATATGCTCACCCGAACTTCTGCCGTTGCTAATATTCGCTGTTAGCAATGATTTATATAATAGCGATCACTTTCCTATTATTGTCTCACATGCTGATAGCGGTGGTGTGACTCATTGTCCTCCACGTTTTCTATTCCAGCGGGCAGACTGGAAGTCTTTTTCGCGATTAGCAGATATCACTGAGACTATGACCAATATATTTCTGAAGCTGTACAAAATGTCATTGATGTTATAATTGCAATTGGTGCCGCAACTTTCTACTATTCCGAAAAGTCCATCACGCGTAAGCAATTTTCGCAGACCGTGGTGGGATGAAGTTTGTCGCGACAGTCACAAACAACAGGAAAAGCTATGGAACTTATTTCGAAGGTATCCTACCAGAGAACCTTGTTGCTTTTAAAAAAACCAAAGCACTAGCTCGTCGCATACGTCTTCGTAGTCAGAGAATCCTGGATAAAATTCCTATCCTCTGTCAAATCTTCTATATCCAGCAAAGTTCTGTGGAGAAAAGTAAAGGCTGCTAATGGTACATATAATAACTCTTCCATTCCTGTTTTAAAAAGAGGGAGTGTGAAGTATTCTGCCCCATTAGACGTAGCCAACATTCTCGGTCAATCATTTGTATAGGTTTCAGCAATTAATTCTTATAACCCTGGATTTTCTGAGAATTAAGAATCGAGCGGAACGGTTGCCTTTACGTTTTAATGACCGAAATACTTCTCCATATATTTGTGAGTATCGGATATTTGAGCCAAAAACAGCATTATCTCATGCCCATGAAACCAGTCCTGGGCCTGATGGAATAACATACAATATGCTCCGCCATCTGAATGAAACTTCCCTTTCGAATCTGTTGCAATTATTTAATAGAATATGGATAGAACAAAAATACCCTTCACAATGGCGGGACGCTATTGTGATCCCAATCTTAAAACCAGGCAAGGAATCTGATCCTCTGAACTACCAACCAATTGCTCTAACGAGCTGTCTTTGAAAAACTTTTGAGCGCATGGTCAATGCTCGCCTTGTGTATGAACTGGATAAACAAGGATGCATCTCCCGGTTGCAAAGTGGTTTCCGTCGGGGTAGATCTACTTTCGATAACCTTGTATTGCTGGAAACACAGATACGCAACTCATTTGTCAGAAGAAACCATCTAGTATCCATTTTTTTTCGATATCGAAAAAGCGTATGACCGTACTTGGAGCTTTGGCATACTTTCTACTTTATTTAACTTTGGCTTTAGGGGAAATATTCCCATATTTTTGCAGAACTTTTTATCACATCAGACCTTCAGAGTTCGTATTGGGAACTTTTATTCAAATAATTTTATTCAACCTGAGGGGGTTCCACTAGGAAGTGTCCTCAGTGTCACCCTTTTTATTGTCCATCTTAGCCAGATTTTAACTCATTTGCCTTCATCTGTACAAGCGAGTCTCTACGTTGATGATCTGCAGATTTCATGCCAAGGAAGCAATATAAATCTTATTGAGCGAAAATTACAAAATGCTGTTAACAAAATGGTAGCTTGGTGCAATAACAACGGATACAGTATCTCGGCGGTGAAGAGCCGATGTGTGCACTTCTGCCGAAAGAGAAAGATTCACTTAGATCCAATTATAAACATTGGAAATGTACCAATCCCTGTAGTGAATGAAATTCGGTTCTTGGGAGTGATCTTCGATCGCAAGTTGATTTATTTAACAGAATTTGGATTGAGCAGAAGTATCCTTCTCAATGGTATGAAGCGATTGTGATTCCTATACTAAAACCAGATAAAGATTCATCAAACCCTCTGAACTACAGGCCAATAGCCTTGACTAGATGCTTGTGCAAAACCTTAGAGCGCATGGTCAATGGCCGCCTCGTATATGAATTGGAGAAACAAGGCCTCATCCCTCCATTGCAGAGCGGTTTCCGTAGAGGACGATCAACATTTGATAATATGATTCTCCTGGAAACCCATATTCGTAATGCTTTTGTTCGGAGGAATCACTTTGTGTCTGTTTTCTTCTATGTTGAAACGGCATACGATAGAGCATGGCGCTATGGCATTCTCTCTACACTTTTTAATCTTGGTTTCAGAGGAAACATGCCCATATATTTAAAGAACTTTTTATCTCGCCGAATTTTTCGAGTTCGCATGGGAAATTTGTATTCTAGTTATTTTAATCAATCTGAGGGCGTTCCACAGGGCAGCGTCCTCAGTGTTACACTTTTTATCGTTCATTTTAGTCAGGTTCTTAACCATTTGTCCCCTTCTGTTCATGGAAGTCTCTATGTTGACGATTTACAGATCTCCTGCGAAGGAAGCAACATGCCTTTAATAGAACGACAGCTGCAGAATGCAATTAATAAGCTACTAGTTTGGTGCGATAATAATGGATACACTATTTCTCCTGAAAAGAGTCGATGTGTCCACTTTTGTAGAAAACGGGGCATTCATTTAGATCCAAATGTTCATGTTCGCAATATCCCTATTCCAGTAGTACCTGAAATACGTTTCCTAGGAGTCATTTTCGATCGAAAACTGACCTTTCTCCCTCATACTTTATTTTTACGGAAAAAATGTGAAAAATCATTGAATATCCTAAAAGTGCTCTCCAGAACCTCTTGGGGAGCAGATAGAACCTCTCTTCTCCGTATCTACGAGGCAGTCATACTTTCCCGTCTCGATTATGGATGCATGGTATATGGTTCCGCTCGCTTATCTGTTTTACGACGATTGGATACCATCCACCATTCTGCCTTGCGAATATGTTCAGGAGCTTTTCGTACTTCACCCACAGAAAGCCTTTATAATATATGTCACCAGCTACCGTTGCATCTAAGGCGTAAAAAAGTATCATCCTTGTATCTTTTAAGAGTATTATTTGTCCCGAATCATCCCATAAGTCAAATGAAACTTCCAGTCAGTCTTCGCAGACTCTATGCTGCTCGCACCTCTCCCTTTCGTCGAGAGAGTCAAAGAATTTCTGCAAGAGTCGGAACTTGATAATGTTCTTATTAAGTCGGTCGATTTGTGGTCCTTTCCACCTTGGGATATACCACAAATTTCCTTTATGAATCCCTTTGTTGGATTTGATAAATCCACAACAGCGCCAGTAGTTTTCAAACAGCTATTTCGTTATCATCGTTGTAAATATTCAGATTTCACACCAATTTTTACAGATGGCTCGAAGTCGGATGGATTTGTTGGTTGTGGCATTATTATTCCATCCTAGACGCTGAGCTATCGTTTACATAATTTTTGTTCTGTATTTACTGCTGAGTTGTTGGCAATTTTTTGTGCACTTCAGGAGATTTCATCTGCCAATGAACGCAATTTTATTATATACACAGATAGCATGAGTGCTTTGGAAGCACTATGCCACTATGACAATCGATTGCATTCATTTGCCTTGGAAATACTGACTACTCTGCAGTTTCTCAAGAGTAAGGGATTTAATATAATTTTTAGCTTTGTTCCAAGTCATGTGGGAATATATGGCAATGAAGCGGCTGATTATGCCGCAAAAACTGCTTCTTCACCTTTATCACAAGAATTGCCATATGGTGATGCGAAGAAAACATTTCTTAGACATCTTTTTTCTACTTGGCAAAGGAACTGGGATCTGCATATCCATAATAAATTGTATTCTATCAAACCTTCCATTGGATTGTGGTCTGCTCTTCCTATACGAGAGATCGACGTCAAATTGACTCGCCTCCGTATAGGACACACGCGTTTCACTCATAAGCACCTCATTTTTGGAGACAGCGCACCCGTATGTCCCACTTGTCATACCAATTTTACTGTGAAACATATTTTGATCGAATGTCCTTCTTTTAATTCACATCGTCAGAACTTTTTTAATTGCTCATCTGTTACCTTGCGTGACTTGATGGATGAAATACCCCATCCAAATCTTTTTAATTTTTTGAAAGCCATTTGTTTTTTTCAGTATATTTGATAATTCTGTCTTTTTTATTTTTTTGCTTGCATTGCAAATTTTTAAACAATTCTGCCAATATTACCATGTTTTTTAGCGCACATTTTAGAAACTACTGTTTACCTTTTAGCATTTGATGTCTTGGATTTAAATTTTTGACCATATGCATGGCGCAGTTTAGCCAGTTATGGCTCTTGCGCCAAAAAATCCTCAAAATACCAAAATACCATCGATCGCAAGTTGACTTTCCTTCCGCATATTTTACATCTGCGGAAGAAGTGCGAGTAAACGTTAAATATATTGAAGGTGCTCTATAAAACATCATGGGATACTGACCAAACTTCCTTACTCCGTATCTACCAAGCACTCATCCTTTCCCGAATAGATTATGGTTGCATGGTGTATGGCTCAGCACGTCCTACAGTGCTGCGGCGATTGGACACCATCCACCACACTGCTCTGAGGATATACTCTGGAGCATTTCGCACTTCTCCAATAGAGAACTTGTACGTCATATGTTACCAGTTACCTCTTCATTTAAGGTGTACAAAATTAACAGTTTTGTTTTATTTCCGCACACAGTCCATGCCTCATCACCCTATTTGACACAACAAGCTTCCAGTCGGTCTACGTACACTTTACGATGCCCGTCCTGCTTGCATTCTGCCATTCTCTGAGAGAGCCAAATTGGTACTAAATTACACAGACCTCAATGATGTTACAGTCAAAGTTCATGACCCTTTTATTTTTCCACCTTGGGATATCCCTCAATTTTCCTTTCTGAATCCATTCGCTGATTTCAATAAGTCGTCAGCAGCTCCTGTAGTGTTCAGACAGCTCTTTTTACTTCATCGTTATCAATATTCTTTGTTTGTGCCAATTTTCACGGATGGCTCGAAATTAGCTGGACATGTTGGTTGTGGTATTATACTGCCATCTGATACACTGAGCCACCGACTTCATAATTGCTGTTCTGTTTTTACCGCTGAGTTGATGGCAATCTTCTCTGCTCTCCAGAGAATTTCGACTTCTCCTCAGCGTAATTTCATTATTTACTCTGACAGTATGAGTACTATGGTGTTGCTATCTAATTATAATAATCGGATGCATCCTATTGCTACCCGCATTTTATTTACTTTGTGTTTACTGAAAAACACTAGTTTTAATATCTTCTGTTGGGTTCCGAGTCATGTAGGAATCTCGGGTAATGAAAAGGCCGACTCGGCTGCAAAATCTGCAACATCTGATTTAAGGACTGGAATACCGTATTGTGACATTAAAATGGCATTCGCCCGCCGTGTAATTTCCTCCTGACAGGAGGCATGGGATCGGCAGACGCAAAATAAACTACACACTATAAAATCTACAATAGGTTTTTGGCCCGGTCTATCTATACGTGAGATAGATGTCAAGTTGACTCGTCTCCGTATAGGACACACACGATACACACATAGGCATCTCATTTTTGGTGAAAGGAGACCAGTTTGTCCTGCATGCAATGTTGATTTTAGCATCAAACATATTTTGATTGAATGCCCTGGTTTTAACCCTGAACGCATTTCTCACTTTTCTACAACTTCAACAACTTGACAAGACTTGGTGGGTGAAAAATTCCACCCAAATATTTTTAAATTTTTAAAAGCCATTCGTTTTTATACTTGTATTTAGTACTTTTTACCTTTTTGTGTTTTGCATTGTCTCATTGTTTCACATTTTCATATGTTGATACTCATGTTATTATTGTACTGTCATACATTTTATAACCAATTTTATAATCAGCTCTGATTTTACCGTCTGCTTGGCGCAGTATAACCAAATATGGTTCTTGCGCCATTAAAACACAAAAAAAACCTTAAGATGTTTTAACTGCCAGCGCTTTGGCCATTCCAAAACTAACTGCCACGGGACTCAAACTTGCACCCGTTGTGCGGTAGCTGACCATGAAAGCACTGATTGCGCATCTAAAGAAAAAGGCATAAATTGTAAGGGTGACCATACCTCTTTCTCGAGATCCTGCCCCAAATGGAAACTAGAGAAAAAGATTATTACAACCAAAGTTAAAAAAGGTATTTCTTTTTCTGAAGCAAGACGATTGGTTCTAGCACAAACTCCGATGGAAGGACTTAGCTATGCATCTGTAGCAAAATCCCTGAAAACATCTGAAGTACAAACAAACCCTGTAATAATCCTATCGAACGATTCAGATTCTGATTTAATTTCTAGTCCAACAAAAGAACACGCTCCAACTGATTTCAAGAAAAGTAGAACTGTCCCTAGGGCACAGAAGGCCTTGGCATTGAAAATTTCAAAGAAGGGTACTTCTCTTAAGGATTTAAAATTCCGTAGATTGGTTGCTCTTGAGATGGGCAAATCCGGCCTTGCAACTAAGGACTTGCCTACTCTGTTTGGTAATTCTTCAACTTCTGAGCTGCTAAAAATTCACCCTTCTAATGATGAAGATGATCTCCAAATGAGTTGCGACCAACCAGCAACTCCACTCACTGGTGTTGATAATAGTCCTCCTCCCACTTTTTAATGGTCAGTTTTCTCTCCTGGAATTGTTGAGGACTCAGGACATAAATCGAGGACATTAAAGCTTTTATAAATTCTACTCATCCTGTTTGCATTGCGCTTCAAGAAACTTTCTTGAATCCGGATGTTAACATGAAGCTACGTAGTTATAACTGTGTGAGAAAAGATGATACTGGCAGGTTCTTTTCTGGTGGAGTGTGCATTTTGACCTCCAACCTTTATCCTAGTACAGTTCTTAACATACACAAACTTTTGCAAGCAGTAGCTGTACAAGTGCACGTGAAAACCTTGGTAACTGTTTGCTGCATATATTTACCACCAATCTCTCAAAATCTCTCAAAATGACCTTAATATTTTGGTAAATCAGCAGCCAACACCTTTCATATTATTAAGTGACTTGAATGGCCATAGTACTTTGTGGGGCTCTAATACTACCAATTCCCGTGGGCGACAGATAGAATAATTCATTTCTGATAACTGTCTCTGTCTGCTCAATAATAATGAAAAGACATACTTCCATGAACCTACCGGTACTTTCCATTCCGGAATTTATAAAGAATTCGCTTTTCCCATCTTAAATTCAGAAACGGCTTCATATTTCTCGCCACTTGACATTGCAAACGTTATCGGCGAAACCTTCGATGACGTTTCGAGCTCTGTTTCTAATAATCCTGTTTTTCGTGCGGTTAAGTCTATACTCCCTTTATGTTTACTCTCCCCTCCTTCTTCTGCTTTTGGCTGTCATTCTTCTTTCCCTCGAGGGTAGGCGAGAGAGCTCTCCATGAGAAGCTGTCGCCACTTTGTTTGCCTCCTGCTTCTCATGGACAGCTAATACCCCCCCCCCCCCCGTGTTTGCCGTGCGTGGCGACCCATTAGACGGGCGGTGCACTGTGGTCCCCGGTGTATCAATCGGCTGGACGCTAGCCACCTGAGTGGTTAGTTTGCTAGGGATTAAACGAAGGGGTTACTACTTGGGCTTGGCGTTAAGGGTGGTCACTGTCCCCGGGGGTAACTCCCAGCGTATAGGTTCCGGCTAGCACCAAGGTAAGTGCCGAGGCTGGGAATGGCCAGAGCCGGTCGCTGCCTTCCCTTGTTGGGCTCCGTGGTGGGCGGTGCCGTCGGGCCCGAATCTGTCTCAATGTCGTAGGGCTCCTCCCAAGAAGGGTCCCTTTAGTGGGCAACGTATTTCCCAAACCTTTAACATGGATAATCATTTTGATCGATATTACATTCTGAAACGCATATCTGAAAAAGACGAGACTTTTCAAACTGTATCTCCGTTTTTGGTACAAAAGGCCATCAGTGCCACAATTGGTGAACCAAATTCTATCCGCAAGATACGTTCAGGCGACTTGCTGATAGAGGTCAACTCACGTAAGCAAGCTCAGCAATTACAAAAAATAAAAGCTTTGGTAACTATACCGGTTCGTGTGACCCCTCACATATCATTAAACACTTCAAAAGGTGTCATAACTTGAGGTGAGATATTAAATCTCCCAGTAGATTTAATCGCTAAGGAATTAAAATCCCAAGGTGTTAACCATGTCCGCCGAATTTCTATTAGGCGAGATGGAGAAACAATCGAAACGAAGCATCACATTCTCACATTTATGTCACTTAAATTACCCGAGTACATATATGTAGGGTACATTAAGCGTCCAGTTAGACCCTATATACCGAACCACTTGAGATGCTTTAACTGTCAACGCTTTGGGCACTCGAAAGCAAATTGCCGAGGCACTATAACTTGTGCCCGATGTGCTGAGCGAGGACATGAAAGCCAGGAGTGTTCCGCACAGGAAAAGTGCGTGAATTGCAAAGGTAATCATACGTCCTTCTCCCGCTCGTGCCCACGATGGCAATTAGAAAAAGAAATAACCGCAGTTAAAATTAAAGAAGAATTATCATACCCAGAAGCCCGAAAGAATGTCCTTTCTCAAACACCTTCACCTGGCATCAGCTACGCCTCTGTTGTCCGGAAAGATTTTTGTGAAAACTGTGCATGTCAAAATTGCACTAAAAGTAAGAATCCTTTACCATCCCCTAAACCTTCATCTGATTCTGATAGTGATAAATCCATTGTTAATAATCATGATACTGAGAAGTCAGAAACAATTAAGCGAAAACCATCAAAATCAGAAAAATCACTGAAACTTAAGCTTGCAAAACGTGGTGTCTCGAAAACAAATCTCTCTGCAAAATTTAAGAAATCGGCTACTAAAAATTCAGTAGCTTTGGGACTTGCAAATCAAGGTATATCTCATAAAGACTTGACGTCTATTTTTGGTGGCATACCAAACAGTCCCGACCTCCAACTCCATCCTTCGGGGGATGAATCTGAATTTGAAATGAGTTGCGACGTTTCTGCAACTCCTGTCATCACGCCTAATAATCCTTCTAGAACGCATATCTCTTAATGGGTACCTTCCTTTCTTGGAATTGTCGCGGCATCCGCTTCAAACTTCATGACATCAAGGCCATTATTAACACATTTCATCCGGTTTGTTTTGGTCTTCAGGAAACTTTCCTTACACCTAATATTCCATTAAAATTACGTGGCTACAATTGTGTTCGGAAAGATACAGGCACTATAGGGCATAGTTCTGGTGGTGTCTGTATTTTGACCTCAAATCAATACCCGAGCACACCTCTTACTCTATATACTCCTTTGCAGGCAGTATCAGTTCAAGTTCACATCCGAACACTGGTTACAGTCTGCTGCATCTATTTGCCACCTCATGATGTCATTAGCCAACAGGCACTTAACAATTTAATCGACCAGCCTCCGTCACCTTTACTGATAATAGGGGATTTCAATGCTCATAGTTCTATGTGGGGTTCGAATAGTACAAATTCTCTTGGGTGACAGATCGAACAGTTTATAACCAATAACTGTCTCTGTCTGCTCAATAATGAAGAAAAAACGTACTTCCATGAACCCACACGTACTTTCCACAGTATTGACTTGGCCATATGCTCTCCCGACTTACTGCCTTTGTTGAACTTTGCTGTTAGTGAAGATCTCTACAACAGTCATCACTACCCTTTAATAATCTCGCAGGCTGATAGAAATGGTGCGACCTTATATCCACCACGTTTCCTATTCCAGCGGGCAGATTGGGCTACTTTCACTCAGCTGGCAGAAATTACCGAGACTATGGTTAATACTTACAATATTACGGAGGCAGTACAAAATGTTATTGATTGCATTATATGTGCCGCTAACAACACCATCCCAAAATGTTCCCCACATTTACGAAAATTTCGTCGCCCGTGGTGGAATGAGGCTTGCCGTGACGGTCACAAAGAACAAAAGAAAAGATGGAACATTTTTCGAAGGTACCCTTCAACAGAGAATCTTATTGCTTTTAAATTTGCCAGAGCCAATGCACGGTGGATTCGCCGACAGTGTCAAAGGGAATCATGGATTCACTTCATATCATCAATTACATCCTCTATTTCTAGTAAATTACTTTGGAAGAAGGTGAAGGCTGCAAACGGAATCTATAGATTTTTCTTTCCCTGTATTGAAGATAGGAAATGGAATGGTTTCCTCTCCCTTAGACGTTGCCAATACTCTCGCAGAAGCATTCCCCCTCAGGGGCTCACCTACTCTAGGTGAGTACGTGGGTCCCAATCCCGAGGTACCCAGGGATCTTTACTCCCTTTATGATTACTCTCCCCTCCGTCTTCTGCTTTTAGCTATCGTTCTTCTTTCCCTCGAGGGTAGGCGAGGTAGCTCTCCATGAGAAGCTGTCGCCGCTCTGTTTGCTTCCTGCTTCTCATGGACAGCAGATACCCCCACGTGTTTGCCGTGCGTGGTGACCCATTCGAAAGACGGGTGGTGCACTGTGGTCCCCGGTGTATCAATCGGCTGGTACCTTGTCACCTGAGTGGCTAGTCTGCTAGGGATCAAGCGAAGGGGTTACTCCTTGGGCTTGGCGTTAAGGGTGGTCACTGTCCCCGGGGGTAACTCCCAGCGTATAGGTTCCGGCTAGCACTAAGGTGTATGCCGAGGCTGGAAAAGACCAGAGCCGGTAATTGCCTTCCCTTGTTGGACTCCGTGGTGGGTGGTGCCGTCGGGCCTGAATCCTATTCTATATCGTATGGGCTCTCGCAAGAAATCTCCCTTCAGTGGGCAAAATATACACAAATTTTCTTATAATTTAGAATATTTTGATAAATTTTTGTGATAAAACGAGTGTCTGAAAAAGAAACATTTAATACCATTTCACCATTTCTTGTTCAAAAGGCAATTTCTGCGACCGTTGGCGAAGTTAAGTCAATAAAAAAATGCGTTCTGGAGATTTATTAATAGAAACCGACTCCAAAAAACAATCCAACCACCTTCTAAAATTGAAAGCACTTGCACATATACCTATTTCTGTAAGTCCGCATTCATCTCTGAAATTCTCCAAGGGTGTCATAACCTGCGGAGAACTATATAATGTTCCTATTGAAGAAATATCTACCGAATTAAAAAAGCAAGGAGTGACTCAAGTCCGCCAAATAACAATCCGACGTGATGGGCAACTCGTGCCTACCAAACATTACATATTAACTTTTCATAATCCTAAATTACCGGAATATATATATGCAGGATATATTAAACTACCAGTCAGACAATATATACCATACCCATTAAGATGTTTCCAGTGCCAACGGTTTGGCCATTCAAAAATCAATTGCCGCGGGACCCTCACTTGCGCCCGCTGTGCTGAAAAAGGGCATGACAGCCAGCAGTGCACGGCACAAGAAAAATGCGTGAACTGCGGCGGCGACCATCTCTCGTATGCTCGAACTTGTACCCTCTGGAAACTCGAAAAGCAAATCACAACTGTAAAAATAAAAGAGAACTTAACATACCCCGAAGCCAGGCGTAGAATTGTAGCTCAGACACCTACTCCTGGTGTTAGCTATGCTTCAGTAGTCCAAACAAACTTCTGTTCAAACTGTAACTGTGAAAACTGTGTGAACCAAACAAAACCCAAACCTTGTAAAACATCAAATTCAGATTCAGATCAATCCATAAAATGTGTTCCAGAACCTAAAAATATAGAACCATCTACTTCAAAAAAAGTTTCAAAAAAAAAACTGAAGAACTCGCAGACATTAAAGCTCGCGAAACGTGGCCTTTTGCAAGCAGATTTCCCGATAAAACTTAAAAAGTCGTCCTCACGAAATTCAGTCGCCCTTGGGCTGGCTACAAAAGGTATTGTCCACAAGGATTTAACGTCTATCTTTGGGGACAAAATAAGTAGCCCCGATATTAAATTACATCCATCAGAGGATGAAGATGAACTGGAGATGAGTTGCGAATCTGAGGCAACTCCAAATAATGCTTTCAATTACTCTCCTTCAAAAAAACGTTCTTAATGGGTACCTTCCTCTCGTGGAATTGTCGCGGCCTTCGGTCCAAACTTCAGGATATCAAGGCAATTTGTAACAAATTTCATCCCATCTGTTTTAGTGTTCAAGAGACCCTCTTGACGCCTACCATTCCCATCAAATTACGCGGATATAACTGTGTTCGGAAAGATGCAGGCACTGGATCTCATGGTTCTGGAGGTGTCTGCATTTTCACATCAAAAACCTTTTTCCTGGCACAACTCTCAATTTGCATACCTCTCTTCAGGCTGTGGCTGTACAGGTTCATGTACGATGTTTGGTCACAGTCTGCTGCATTTATCTTCCGCCTCATGATATCATACGTCAACAGGATCTTGACACCTTGGTGGGCCAGCTTCCTAAGCCATTTATTATATTCGGTGATTTCAATGGACATAGTCTTCTATGGGGTTCGGATAGTACAAATCCTCGAGGGCAGCAGATCGAACAGTTAACTGCTGATAACTGTCTCTGTCTGCTCAATAATGATGAGCATACGTACTTCCATGCGCCCGCACGTCGTTTCCATTGTCTTGACCTAGCTATATGCACTCCTGAGCTGCTACAGTTGTTGAATTTCACAGCTGGGGATGATCTACAAAATAGCGATCACTTCCCTCTAATAATCTCCCACGCTGATAGCGGCGGTGTGACTATTTGTCCTCCGCGTTTTCTATTCAAGCGGGCAGACTGGACTACATTTTTCCAACTTGCAGTTATCAATGAGGCCATGGTTAGTAATGCAGACATTTCGAAATCCCTACAAAATGTCATTGATACGATAATTAACGCCGCTGACGCCACCATTCCAAAAACTTCCCCACGTCTAAGAAAATTTCGTAGACCGTGGTGGAATGACGCCTGTCGCGACAGTCATAAAAAACGGAAAAAACTCTGGAATCGGTTTGGAAGGTACCCGACGACTGAGAACTTCATTGCTTTTAAAAAAGCCAAAGCGCTAGCTCGCAGTATTCGACGTCGTAGTCAGAGAGAAGCATGGACTAAATTTGTTTCATCAAATACATCCTCAATATCCAGTAAACTTTTATGGAGAAAAGTAAAAGCCGCCAATGGGATCTATCACGAAACTTCTATTCCTGTTTTAAAAACCGGTAATACGATGTATTCGAGCCCATTAGACGTTGCTAACATACTTGGTCAAGCGTTTTCACAAGTTTCCTCAACCGATTCTTACAGCCCTGATTTTTTGGCAATTAAGAATCGCGCGGAACGGTTGCCTTTGCGCTTCAATGCCCGAAGTGCCATTCCCTATAACTGTGAATTCAGGATGTATGAACTAAACATGGCTTTGTCTCAGGTCCATGATACCAGCCCTGTAACAGATGGAATCACGTATAACATGCTTCGCCATTTGAATACCATTTCCCTTTCGAATCTGTTACTGTTTTTTAACAGAATATGGACTGAGCAGAAATATCCTTCACAATGGCGAGAGGCTATTGTGATTCCTGTCTTAAAACCTGGCAAAGAACCATCTGTCCCTCTGAACTACAGGCCGATTGCTCTTACAAATTGCCTTTGTAAGATCTTAGAGCGTATGGTCAACATGCGTCTTATTTTCGAACTAGAGAAACAAGGATGCATCTCTCCGTTGCAGAGTGGTTTCAGTAGAGGTCGGTCTACTTTTGACAACTTCATATTATTGGAAAACCAAATTCGCAACGCATTTGTTAGGAGGAACCACCATGTTTCAATATTTTTCGACATAGAGAAAGCGTATGACCGTGCCTGGCGCTATGGCATACTTTCCACACTTTTTAACCCCTCAGGGGCTCACCTTCTTTAGGTGAGTACGGGTGTCCCAATCCCGAGGTACCCAGGGATCTATACTCCCTTCATGTTCAAACTCCCCTATGCCTTCTGCTTTCTTCTGTGTCTTTCCTTCCCTCGACGGCAAGCGAGGGAGCTCTCCATGAGAAGCTGTCGCCGCTCTGTTTGCTTCTTGCTTCTCATGCACAGCCAAAACCCCACGTGTTGGCCGTGCGTGGCGACCCATTTGAAAGACGGGTGGTGCACTGTGGTCCCCTGTGCATCAATCGGCTGGTAGCTGGTCACCTTAGTGGCTAGTCTGCTAGGGATCAAGCGAAGGGGTTATTCCTTGGGCTTGGCGTTAAGGGTGGTCACTGTCCCCGGGGGTAACTCCGAGCGTATAGGTTCCGGCTAGCACTAGGGTAAGTGCCGAGGCTGGAAATGGCCAGAGCCGGTGGCTGCCTTCCCTTGTTGGGCTCCGTGGTGGGCGGTGCCGTCGGGCCTGAATTTTATTGAATATCGTATGGGCTCATCCAAAAAATCTCCCTTCAGTGGGCATAAAAATGTTTATAAATGTACTACCAACCTGAATCAATTTGATACATATTTTATCATAAAACGCATAACTGAAAAAAATGAAACCTTTAATTCTGTCTCCCCATTTCTGGTACAGAAAGCTATCGCAGCAACTGTCGGCGAAGTGTCCTCTATTAGAAAGATGCGTTCAGGTGATTTGTTGGTGGAAGTTTGCACTAAAAAGCAAGCTCAATAAATCATTAAAATGAAAGCTTTGGCTACGTTCCCGATAACAGTTACTCTCCATAATTCATTCAATTATTCAAAAGGTGTTATTACTTGCGGGGAGCTGTTTAACGTTCCTATCGAGGAAATAACACACGAACTCAAACCTCAAGGTGTAACACACGTACGCCAAATTACCATTCGGAGAGATGGGCAAATTTTACCAACCAAGCACTATATTTTAACTTTTCATTCAACGAAATTACCTGAATGTATATATGCGGGGTACATAAGATTGCCTGTGCGGCAATACATACCTAATCCTTTGCGATGCTTTCAATGTCAGCGTTTTGGGCATTCCAAAATTAATTGTCGAGGAACTCTCACTTGCGCACGTTGTGTTGAGAAAGGTCACGACAGCCAGCAATGCACGGCGCAAGAAAAGTGCGTAAATTGCAGTGGTTGCCATGCTTCATATTCCAAATCATGTGAACGCTGGCAGCTAGAAAAACAAATTACAAGCCTAAAAATTAAAGAGGACATATCCTATCCAGAAGCCAGACGGAAAATTTTGGCATCAACACCCAAACCTGGTGTGAGCTATGCATCCGTTGTGCAAACGTCTTTCTGTAAAAACTGTATTTGCCCAAACTGTACAAAAACTGTTAATAAAGAGAAAACTAGGGAAAAAATTTGATTCCGACACTGAGACATCTTTGACCAGTATTCCTGAAAATAGTAACGCTATTGCACATAAACCAAAACCAAAACCAAATAAGTCTCTGAAGTTAAAACTCTCCAAACGTGGCTTGGCTGCAAAAGACATTTCCAATAAACTTAAAAAAACTACTTTACGCAGTTCTGTAGCTCTAGGACTTGCAAACAAAGGTGTCGCTCATAAGGACTTAACATCCATTTTTAGTGGCGCCCCGAAAAATCCTGCAATCATCTCACTCCATCCATCTGAGGAGGAGGATGAATTTGAAATGAGTTGCGATGCTTCGCAACCTCCGAGCATTGCTCCCAGAACTTCCCTTGCAAAAAGACTTTCTTAATGGGTACCTTCCTCTCTTGGAATTGTCGCGGCATTAGATCTAAACTTTCTGACATCAAGTCCATTTTAAACAAATTTCATCCAATTTGCCTTGGGGTCCAAGAAACTTTCTTGACACCCAACATCCCTATCAAAATGCGAGGCTATAACTGTGTTCGGAAAGATGCAGACACGGGATCCAGAACCTCTGGTGGTGTCTGTATCTTTACTTCAAATTTGTATCCGAGCACATCTCTCAAATTGGATACATCCCTGCAGGCTGTGGCTGTGCAAGTTCACGTACGAACATTGGTCACAGTCTGCTCTATTTACTTACCACCCCATGATATTATTCGCCAACATGAACTTGATGATTTGGTGGACCAACTTCCTTCACCACTCATTTTATTTGGCGACTTCAATGGGCACAGTACCTTGTGGGGTTCAGATAGCACAAACTCGCGTGGGCGGCAGATTGAACAATTTATTTCTAATAACTGTCTCTGCCTGCTCAATAATGAGGAAAAAACATATTTTCATGAGCCTACACGCAGCTTCCATAGTCTTGATCTAGCCATGTGTTCACCTGAAATTCTGCCAATGATAAACCTTCAAGTAAGTGATAAATTATATAATAGTGACCACTTCCCAATTATTGTCTCTCATATTGATAGAGGAAATACGGTTCCTGGCAGTCCACATTTCCTATTCCATAGGGCAGATTGGGATGCTTTCACACAACTGGCAGTTATCACAGAGGACATGGTTAGAGGTGTAGACATTTCGGAAGCTTTACAACATGTCACTGATGTCATAATGAACGCCGCTAATAGAAGTATCCCCAAAAGTTCACCACGTCTAAGACGATTTTGTAGACCGTGGTGGAATGACGCATGTCGCGACAGTTATAAAAAACAGAAAAAGTGTTGGAATATTTTCAGGAGATACCCAACGACAGAAAACCTTCTTGCTTTTAAACGTGCCAAAGCCTATGCTCGACGTATTCGTCGCATTAGTCAGAGGGAATCTTGGAAGTCCTTTGTTTCTTCTATTACATCCTGCACCTCCAGTAAGATTTTGTGGAAAAAAGTCAAAGCCGCAAATGGGATTTATCGTGAATCGTTCTTTCCTGTATTAAAAGTTGGAAATGTGACGCATTCTGCCCCATTAGACATAGCTAATATTCTCGGAAAGGCTTTTGAACAGGTTTCCGCAATTGAATCTTACAACTCTGATTTTCTAGAAATTAAGAAACATGCGGAATGTTTGCCTTTGCGTTTCCATGACAGGAATACTTTCCCATATAACTCTGAATTTCGGATGTTTGAGCTAGAAACGGCCTTGTCTCAAGCCCATGATACTAGTCCAGGGCCAGATGGGATCACATATAACATGCTTCGTCATTTGAATACCACTTCCCTTTCTAATCTGTTGATATTATTTAATAGACTATGGACTGAGCAGAAGTACCCTTCACAATGGCACGAAGCTATTGTGATTCCGATCCTAAAACCTGGCAAAAATCCCGAAAACCCTCTGCACTACAGGCCAATTGCTTTGACTAGTTGCGTGTGCAAAACTCTAGAACGCATGGTCAATGCCCGCCTCCTCTATGAATTAGAGAAACAAGGATGCATCCCCCCGTTGCAAAGTGGTTTCCGTCGAGGTCGTTCTACTTTTGATAACCTCATATTACTGGAAACCTAAATTCGCAACGCGTTTGTAAGGAGAAATCATCTAATCTCTATTTTCTTTGATATCGAAAAAGCATACGACCACACATGGCGCTATGGCATACTTTCTACTCTTTATAAATTTGGTTTTAGAGGAAACATGCCCCTATTTTTACAAAACTTTTTATCACTTCGTACTTTTCGTGTTCGTCTTGGTAATTTTTACTCAAATCATTTTATCCAAGCGGAGGGTGTCCCACAGGGAAGTGTCTTCAGCGTAACACTTTTTATAGTTCATCTAAGTCAAATTTTAAATCATTTGCCACAATCGGTTCATGGAAGCCTGTATGTTGATGATCTGCAAATATCATGTCAAGGAGGCAATATGAGTCTCATTGAGTGCCAACTACAAAATGCTGTTAATAAAATGGTAGCTTGGTGCAAAAATAAAGGGCACACAATTTCTCCGGAAAAGAGTAGATGCGTACACTTTTGTCGGAAGAGAAGTATGCATGTAGATCCTGCTATCCATATACAAAATATACCTATTCCAGTTCCCCTCAGGGGCTCACCTACTATAGGTGAGTACGGGTGTCCCAATCCCGAGGTTCCCAGGGATCTTTACTCCCTTTATGTTTACTCTTCTCTACGCCTTCTGCTGTCTACCTTTTTCTTCTTTCCCTCGAGGGTAGGCGAGGGAGCTCTCCATGAGAAGCTGTCGCCGCTCTGTTTGCTTCCTGCTTCTCATGGACAGCAAATACCCCCACGTGTTTGCCGTGCGTGGCGACCCATTAGACGGGTGGTACATCTCGGTCTCCGGTGTATCAATCGGCCGGTATCCCAGGCATCTAACTGGGCTGCTCAAGGGGATCAAGCGAAGGGGTCACTCCTTGGGCTTGGCGTTAAGGGTGGTCACTGTCCCCGGGGGTGACTCCGAGCGTATAGGTTCCGGCTAGCATTATGGCAAGTGCCGAGGTTGGGATTTTCCAGAGCCGGTTACTGCCATCCCTTGTTGGGCTCCGTGGTGGGCGATGCCGTCGGGCCCGAATTCTTATCAATATCGCATGGGTACAAATGTTCTTCACCACAGTAATGCTTTTTCAAAATTTTTTGTTGTTCATTCAGAAAAGTCATCTTTAAAATTTGTTTCACCAATTTTGATACACAAATCTATACTTGGCGTTGTCGGAGAAGTTCAAAACATAAAAAAGTCAAATAATGGAAGCCTGCTTATTGAAGTAAAAAACAATCAACAGTCACAAAATATTACAAAATTAAAAAAGATAGGGGACATCGATGTCACTGTTTCTTCCCATCGTTTCCTTAACTATTCCAGAGGCGTCATATCAGAAAAAGAATTCCAGAGAGATCTTGAAGAGGACCTTTTAGATAATTTGAAAGATCAAAAAGTAATAGCAGTTCGCAGGATTACAATTAAAAAAAATGATCAAAATCTTCCTACAAAACATTTAATTCTAACATTCGATACTCCAGTTTTACCGAAATCTGTAAAAATAGCTTATATCAATTGCCCAGTTAAACCATACATTCCAGAACCACTCCGCTGTTTTAAATGCCAAAAATTTGGTCATTCTATTACAGCTTGCAGGGGAGATAAAGAAATTTGCGCTCGTTGCTCCCTCCCAGACCACAATAGTAAAAACTGTACATCTACCACACAAAAATGTTATAACTGTCAAGGCGATCACCCATCTTACTTCCGTTCTTGCCCACGCTACAAACAAGAAAA
>JAPMOR010055156.1:56314-87410 GCA_026543865.1 Argiope aurantia | reverse complement strand
TAATAATTTCGGTTTTTGAAGCTAGAGAAAGTACACTAGATTTCTTCGCTGAACTAGAACTGTTTTGTGGATTTTACAAATACAGCAAAAGAGTTGCGAATTCTATTTGTTTTCTTTCTTGTATTCATTCTTCTAAAGCATATAATAATTTCAAACTTATTTCAGTATTTAAATTTTTTAGCTCTTTTAACAGAAATTCAAATATTCCTTCACTTGTTAATAAATTGGCAACTCGCCGCCTTAAACCTTCAGCTGCTAGACGAATCGGTCCCAACCGATAAAATTCAAAACATTTGTTTGTTTGTTTTGAAGAAGAGGAATAACCAGGCGTTCCAGAAAACCGATTTTCTTAATTTAAAAACCAGTTTTCAAAGGTGACAAATTTATTTTAAAAAACCGTCAAACCCTATATCTAGAGTACTTTATTATAATCTAGTAGCCTTTGGCAATCAGCTCATCTGCTGAGAATACTGCTTATATTTAATTGTTTTTAAATTTCTAATAAATAACTCAAGTTCATGATTCCTTCATCAAAGTATTTTTTGTCATTACAATTGCACGTTGTCCTTTGTGGTTATGTAATTTCACTTTCTGATTCCTGTTGTGAACTGTTAAGATACTAAATAAGTTATTTTTCTTTCAGCGTTCAACAATAGTAAACAAAATTAGGCGATTAAATATGTGATAAAAAAATGAAAACAGTTGGAATCTCATTGCAGCAATGACATTTATTACTGAATGCGTTGCAAAAAAATTAAAACAAATATCGAAATTTTTTTTAAAAAATGCATGGCAATTAAAATAATGTCATTAAAAAGGCAAAATTTTAAATTTTAAAATGATGTAAAAATCAGAAATATTTCTGTGAATGATAAAGGGAAAATTTCTTGCTTGATTTTTAATTAATTAAAAATCTAATTAAAAGTTTTTAAAAATCGTTCCAAGGTGCCCTTTCTAAATTATATATATATATAATATATAACACATAATTTTTTAAGCAGTTTCGTGGGTGAAGAGAGAAAAGACACTTTGAATTTTTAAACATATTTCATTCCGGTAGGGTTTTGTACAAGCAAGAAGCGACGAGGTACGTCAATCTACAGCACGAAACAAGACCGAAAAGAGAGAAAAGGAACGAAATATTTTCCCCCGGTCATGTGTGAGATTCTGATTACAAGTATCGATTTAGGTAAGGTATTACAAGTATCGATAGGTATCTTTTAAAAGAATTTGTTTAGATCGACAGATTTTTATCCCTTTACTCGGAGCGTGAGAACCGCTGATTTAAGCATTTTTATAGAGCGCGAGTAGCATTAATTAAATAAAATTTAGGATTTAATTTGGATGTAGAGATATCATTCCATATATGTGTCACGATTGGTAAGATCAAATAATCTGTCTAATGAAACACCAATACACATACTTCATCGCTTATTATTATGAGTAGAAATTCAATTCTATTCTTTATTAATAGTGGTAGTCATACTTACAGAAAAAAATGCTGTGAATTTAAGCAACCTTAATCAACCTTTGGAATCCTTTTACTTTTAACTCTACATTAATAGTGGCTTTTAATGGGCACGCAAATCCAAAACTTTTTAACGCTTCCTTTTTATTCATAATAATGATCAGTTTCGATGATTTCAGTCATAATGAGTTCAAGAATTCAAAGAAATCTAACAGTTCCACTACATCAATAATAAACACTTAACTAATCCTCGATATCTTTTTTCTCCATCATCGAGGGCGATATATTACATTCATTAACACATAATTAACAAGAGCTCACCGTAATCAAACTTCTTTTATCTTTCCGAGAAATCATTTTTTTTTTCCACCGTTTATTTTTCTGAAGTTGCCGAGCGCCTCAATTAAAACCTGTTTTTGTTAGAGAAAAGCAATTAAAAGCAAACGTGCGCAACGAAATCAAAAATGTTCGAGAATCATCCGCATCGTGCTTCTAGAAGAGGTGCACTCTACGCTTTCAGACTGATTAGAATGGAGTAACAGATTGGAAAACTGGGAATAAAAGAATACTAAGTAAAAATTTTCAGAACTTAGCTTGAAGGCATACTAATTATGTGAATCAATTCATTGAGGGCATACAAAATGAGATACCCCCCCAAAAAAAAAGTTGGTAAGCAAATTGTTTTAAAAATTGTAAAGCAAGTAGTTTGTTCGACAAATACTGTAGCAAAGTCATTGGGAATAGAAGATGGACTTGAAATATTTTCAATCATATGCCCATGTGGTCTTTTTATCATGGGAGAACATGATGTGGTTTTAGTTTGTGTGATTTGAATCCTCAAACTGCATGGTCGAAAATTGGTGATTTATCGCTTTGGTGGCAATAGTTTTTCGCTTTTAGGATTATTAGAAAATAATAATGAAGACTGTCACATTTGGCGACTTATCGACAACAAAAAATTACAACTTTGAGAGGATTTCCGCCATGTTCCCTATTCTCCAGTCTGACTAATAAAGGGCAGAGTCGTAAAAAGTTATCGCTCAAAGATGAAAACAGGAATCAACACGAAACAGTGAGGTACCATATTCTTCAGTCTGGCCAATAAAGCTCAGGATCATAAGAAGTTATCGCTCAAAGAAGCACAAAGAAGAAAACAGGAATCAAAGCGAAACAACGAGGAGAAGGTATCGAAAAGTTTATATGTATGTATGTATGTGTGTTATAATAATAATAATATTTTTCTAAATTTTCATTTTCAATTTTTCTAGCTGGCAAACAAGTTTGGGAGCTTGGACGATTTCAAATTTAAAAAAAAATTGTTTTTTAAGCATCAACGCATGCGTAATCTGTTAATCACGCGATTGTTTAAAAGGGGTTTAAACAAGTTTCTCATGTAAAAAAAAATCTGCCTCGAGAAAAAAAGTTAGAACTCGATTTATTTTGAGATGGTCAAACACCATTGCTTTTCTAAATGTTAGTGATTGCGAAATAGGAGTCATGTGAGAACATGTAGTTTTTCTATCTGATTAATACCACGTGACATAAAAAAATAATGTTCTCTCATGTTAAATTGAAATTTGCAATAGCAGATTTCATTTTTTTTTTAACTGACTTGTGGTTGTATCAAATGCCCATGTCTGCTATAGCGTATTCCAAATAATCAGCACTTTACTTCTTAATTATTTATTACATCAAGCATATTTTACGAACCCTGGAAGACACGGATTTAGCATATAAAAATATCACAGAAAACATGTAAGTAATATCCCAGTGTCATTTTAAGTTATTATTACCGCCTATTTGTCTATTACCTACTCCATAGGCCATATTTCTATCCAGATTGACTGAATTCCCCCTTGGACAGGGAAGATGAGTGCTGGAGTTTCCTTTTAGAGGGATTATTGTGGTTCGAAGCTGTCACAGTTGCTCCACTGGAGCCTTTATAACCTTCAAAATATAGTTAAGCATATAGTTAAAATTAAATAGTATTGTGCCATTGGACTTAAAGCTATCATATTTGATATATTTTCATTTCTTCTGTAGAAGGTGCACAATAAGAAATTATTTTTCAAAATTTCGAATATATTCTTATTTAAAAATTAATCGAATTTTTTTGTATGTATTAGAAGCAAAACATTCCATAAGCCCTAATTTCATGTCACTTTAGATTTTTGAAAAAAAAAAATAACTTTTCAATAATATCTTTCTTATTTCCGTGCAATCTTTCCTTTAAATGTAACTGATTTTTAAATAAAATTTAAAAATATATTTAATAATACTTTTTAATTGTTTTAGTTATTTTTTTATACGCATGCGCATTGCGCAGACATTAAATAATAAAATTTTTGCTTGGACATTAGAGTTGTTTTATTTGACGTCCAGTTATTTGGCCAATATCTATATTTTAAAAATAATTGACCAAATCGAAGAACCATTCCCACTGTACCAATGAAATTTGGTGAAATTTATGGCCTTGAATAAATTTAGCACGTATGCTCTTTATGAAAATAGAAAGATCATTGTATCTTTTGAAAGTACAAAAATAGATGAAAGATCAAGCAAGTTCTGATAATTCTCAGCTACATCATCCGAAACTTTTATCTTACAAAAGTGATTTTTCCACTATCTTACAATTCAGCCATTTCATTTTTATACTTTAATCAATTTCTATTAAAGTCATCACTTTTATTTGGGGATTAGTCAGCATCTTTAAGACTTTTAGCCCAAGCAATTATTTGTTAATAAAAAAAGAGTTGAAAAGCCGAATTTCAAAACTCTTCATGCTTAAAATTATTTATTATGCCTAAATTAATTAATGAAAAATATTCAGTCATTTTTCATTTGTATTCAGATCATGGTGGCATCTGAAAACATGAAAAAGATTTATGAATACAATTCGTGACATTCGCTGATTAATAAACGCAGATGTCAAACGATATCCGGAAATGAGAATATTAAAAAAAGTCAGCATGATCTTAATGTAATGGAGAATCCTTTCGGTAAGTGTAGATTGAAAAATACAATGTTTGATAACAGATAAAAACGATAGACAAGAAAGCAAGACTCCTCACGTCTGTGTGCCTCCGATTTTATAGCTCCCATGACAAGATATCAAACTTTATTATGCCTAAATTAATTAATGAAAAATATTTAGTCATTTCTCATTTGTATTCAGATCATGGTGGCATCTGAAAACATGAAAAAGATTTATGAATGCAATTCGTGACATTCACCGATCAATAAAAGCAGATGTCGAACGACATCCGGAAATGAGAATATTAAAAAAGTCAGCATGATCTTAATGTAATGGAGAATCCTTTCGGTAAGTGTAGATTGAAAAATACAATGTTTGATAAAAGATAAAACGATAGACAAGAAAGCAGGACAACACAGGTAACACGTACAAAAACAACATATAATATAAACAATAACACAAAAGTAACAAATCATTACTAAACAACCATAGCAGCACAAAACGCTCAAGGCGTACTCATTTGAGATCGACGCTCCAAAGAGAAACTTCGATCAACTACTATGTCTCACGACTCGCCTAACTCCTCACGTCTGTGTGCCTCCGATTTTATAGCTCCCATGACAAGATATCAAACTTTCTGTAACAAACTGCAAGATTCGAATTCTGATGGATATATCGAATATTTTACTCCTTCACAATTTAATTGAATATTTGGGATCCTTTGTTTTTACACTAAATTAATCGCCAAATAATTGCCAAGTTTATCAGCAATGCTGGGAGTTCATTGACTATGTATTCATTTAGTATCAGTTAGATTTATATGTAAAACTGCCTTGCTTACTGTAAAATATCTGCATAGGAAAATAATATTATATATTCGTAATAAAATAGGAAAGTCTTCTTTCATTTTATCTTAAAACTGTCTATAAAAGAATTTATATTAAAAACATTTATTTGCATATTCTTTACAATAAAACCTTTTTCATATTAAATTAGTAATACTTATGTACTCACTAAATTATTATTTTTATATGGAAATTCAAAAAGAATGTTCATCGCTCATAAAGTGTCTCTGTAAAGTGTCACTCTAAAAAACAGTTAACGAATCTGACTAAATACAAATTAATCTTCCATGTTTAGTAAGTGATTAAAGTGAAATATTTCATATATACAAATGTCAAAAACCATACTTCTAGATAATTTAATAAACGTCTGTAACTTTTCATGCCTAATCTTTTAAACTATACATCTTGCCGTCTAAAAACAATTTTATAGAAAAAAATTTCTCAAAAGTATCTTCACATTTTATTGTATTAACCCTGAGAGAGATAATATCATGTGAACATTTTTGAGAGTATATGACAGCAGAAAGACAGCGTTCAAGTTCCCAGAAAAGCATAACAGCTTTGAAGAGAATAAACTTAAATTTATTATTTTCTAAAAATAAGGGGAAATGACATTCCACTAATGTACTTAAAATTAAAAGTTCCATATCATTACTAATTAGAGATGAAATGTGCTTTTGTCATGTACTTCAATTTGAAAAAATTGTAATAGTTAATTTTTTTAGCTTATGATGAATACTTAAAATATAATTAATTATTGGCTAATAAAACCTTACTGGTTCTAGTTTTTTTTTTATTATTATTATTTAAGTAGCAATATAGGTAAGTTTAAAATGTTCTTACAAAAGCTTGGAAACTTTTAACCAATTCACATTTAAACAGTTAGACACCGAGAGCGACTTAACTATTAATGCTCAACATGATTTGAAGCATAAATTTGAGGAAAATGTTTTAAGCTGTATTAAAACCAATGATATTAAGATAGATAAAGTTGAATGCAAATTGTTTAAATTTTGTGTTAGTATATTTTTAGTTTTTCATTGAAAATTATTTATTTTGTAAAAATTTATAAATTGAAAGAATGTTTACACTTATCGTGTCCCAATTTCTATTTATAAACCCTGAGAAATAGACATATAGTTCCAACCAGAAAAATGCTTTAAATAACGGAAATAATTATATTTTACGTTGCTTCGGTCAATAAACATATTTCTCAAAAAGTTATAAATCTGACATTTTATATTGTTCCCCAGTTAAATCGTCCCTATTTAGTAATGGCAACATTCTAAAATAAACTAATAAAAGAATACAATTTTTTTACGAACAAAATTGACAAAACTACAGCTGTATACACTCATTCAGGCAATATACAAATTTATTTTAACAATTTTCAAAAGTAATGAACTGTACATAATTTCAATTTATAAATTATCCTTTAAAACCTTTGAAGAGGCCGAAAACTTATATGTGAAATATGTCTAAAACCTTTAACTAATATAAAAGATTTTATCTATCTTATTTAAAGGATTTCAAAAATTTCCGATACAGTGGATCAGTTTTAGTTGCAGAAGAATGAATTGTTATTTTGTTTAAATTTTACAGAAAATTTTAATAAATATTATTTTTGAATATTTAATAATAAATTGCAGAAATTTTATATTCCATTATTCAAGGATACTGAACAAATGTGTTATATTTACTCTCTCGTGTACGAAGTATCGAGAAAGTCTATTGTAATCGTCAAAAAATTCGAACTGGAGAATTTCACAAATCTCCATAGACCTTCCTCAGTTAAAAAAATATTTCTGGAAAATGTCTATCTGTCTATGATAAAGATTACTCAAATAAATTTAGACGTATGAAATTTGATGCACATTTTTTATACGAAATTTCTAGATCTGTATAAAATTTCGAACAAAATTTGCTCAGATGAAGTCTGTCTGTCCGGCTCTTCGAATATAAGTTAACAAACAGTTCTAGCTAGATAATAAAAACGAAGAGATCTAAATATATAAAATTGGGAAAGCAGAATTAACATCCATAGAAATCTATCCAATTTTGAGTCAAAAGTTAATAAGGGGTTGACTGTCTCCCGTTCTGTGCTTTCAGAAAATGTAAATACAATAATTCTTCAACCCGATGACTTAAATATATCAAATTTGGTATAAGATTTTGTGACTACAAGTGCTATTTTGTGTCAAATTTTGATTCAATCGGTTGAGAAAAACGTACCAAAGATGAAAATTTGGTTTCTGGGTGCTATTAGCCAATTATTATGATTAATCGCCAAAAAACTCGCCAAGGATGTCATGATAGATTCAGTAAAAATGCTGAATTCACGACAAAGGTTAATATTGCCTAATTATTGTATGCCACCGCTATGCTTTTTCCAGATAATACCTTTTTGCGAGAATGTTTTAGGGAGACCATTTACTCTGGTTTAGTTTATAAATTGCACAGTCTCATTTACAGACCTCTTTGAACGGGTTTAAATATCAACTTGAATAATGAATTTTAATTACAGGATCCCTCTGAATGGAAACAAAGGTACTCTTTCCACTCTCCCCTAATGTGCTTTTAATTCAGCAATCCATCACTTCCTTACAAAGCCCTGAAAGACACTAAATCCCTACGCATTATATTTCTTCAAACAATTGAATAACAGAACAAATGCTTGCTTTGTATAGATTACAAAATCCTCTAACCACACCAATAATCGCTGATCTTAATCTTCTATGCAGATTCTAAACAGAAGCATTTAAGATCTTTGCATAGAAATAAACCATGGGACAAATTTAAAGCGGCATTCTTTTCGATCAAGGGAAGGGTGATTTTCATAGAATTTCGGAAACATAGAGAGGCTGCGGTGGCATGGTGGTAAGGTCACGTTTTCGGAACCGGAGGTTCGAGACACGATTCCACCGAAGAACTATCGTGTAAGCGTGTCTGGTACGCTTTAAATCTGTCCTCACATTGATGTGGTGTGGAAGTTTAGAGAGGGAATGATGCCAGCTCAGGTGTCGTCTTCGTCATCTGACCGTAGTTTAAATAAAGAGCGCCGTCCCAAAATAGCCCAAGTTTGCTGCAAAGTGGGATGTTAATGCAACTAAATTAAACTCGCGGACAGGGAAATACCATTACCAAAGAAAAATATTTTTTATCTTTTGGAAAGCTGTAGGTTACCTTGTAAAGAAGTTAGAGTTGCACAAAAACAAACTTGAAATTGCATTTCGGTAACACGAAATCGAATATTGTCTGCGTTCTGATTTAGAATATTGGTGTTGGTTTTCAGCTAGCCAGATCAGGCAACGAATTGCAAAGGGCTTAGTTTAGTTTAATTATATTAACGTCCCGTTTTAACACAGCACTAGGACTATTTTGGGACTGACCTCGTAATTTTGAACCACGGTCAGATGACGAGGACGACACCTGAGATGCGCCACTACTCTCCGAACTTTCACACCACACCAGTGGAAGGACGTTTGACCTCAACAGATTTAACATGCATCAGACCGCTCACACGACGGTTCTTCGGTGGAATCGGGTCTCGAACCTGAAACCCTCCGGTTGAGTCCTTACCACCAGACCCAGCGGTCACAACTGCAAAGGGTATTTTGATTGATGAAGGGAAGGGGGAGGACACAGGGAGGTCGATTTAAAAAGTTACTGTTAGTTTACTTAGCAAATAAAAATTGTAAAATGTACTAATTCAATTAATTATAAAACATAAAATACAGTACTAGAACTATGTCAAGCAAAATTCATCAGATTCCTATTGCCTCAATACTATCACTTAATTATGACAATTTTTTAAACATAGATCATCTGATTAAATATTAACGTTGGCATCCCGCAGTCGTGAATCATAACCAAAAAAACATAAAAGAGATGTCCCACAATCACAATAAAATATAAAAAATAAACATATAATTATCTACGCCTCAATTAAGAGTCATAGTAAATATGTTTTTAAAAATAAAGGAGCTTTCTCCCCAAAACTACCTCGCATACTCTAATTAAATTTGTCATGCCAGAAAAGAGCCTTGCATGATATGGGTGTACAATAGTTACGAAATATTAACTTTTGGCGAGAATTTACCATTTTTACTGAATCTATCGTGCCAATCTTGGCGAGCTTTGTCGCGATTGATCCCTGACATGCTATCAGCAGTATTCTAAAGACGAATTTGTACTTTAGAAACGTTTGTTTCACTCGATTGAAAAAAGAAAAAAAAAGATTTGATACAAAACTGCACTTGTAGTCACAAAATCCCATACCAAATTTAAGTTATAGCATCTTTAAATTGTAGCGTTTATATTTTCTAAAAGTAAAGACCCAGAAACAATGAACTCAAACTGGGACAGGTCTACACTTTGTGTACCAAATCCTATCTATCTAGGTCTCTTTATTTTGTAGTTATCGCGTTAGCTTATATTCGAACAGCTGGACACAAGGACTAAATCTGAACAAATTTTGCACAAAATTTGATAGAAATTTGGTGAAAGAACAGTATAACAAATTTCAAGAAATCTAGCTGAAAGCGTTTTTGAATTATCTTTGTCACAGATAGATGGACATTTTCCAAAAATGTGTTTTCCTAACTCAGGGAGGTCTAAAATGTAGAGATTCATCGAAATCTAGTTCATCGAGTTTTTTGACAATTACTATATTTTCTCTATACTACGTGTACGAGAAAGTAAAAAGAATTAAACATAAACACACACGTCTCTTAATCATAAGTCATAGTAAAAAAAAATTAGAAAATTATGGAAAATAAAAAATTTATCTAAAAAAAGTAATGAACATGTTAAATAAGTTAAATATATGACGAAATGTGAAGCTCAGGAAAAGAGAGGTCTCATAATGTGCAATGTATAAGTCCACAAAGTGCCTAAATCCATATAGCTTACCGAGTTGGACACTAGAGCTATGACTGCTATATATTCCTGGCCTAAAGTCATAGGGTTCCTATATGTTTTGGTGGCTGAAAATTCATTAGCCCATGAAACAGTTTTGCAGTGACTGCGAAGAACCTTTTTAGGTGAGTCAGCAAGAAGGGTCTCCACAAAACTCTCTCGCATATTCTGTAATAAAGATTTTACCCCAGAGGACATCTTACATGGCATTGGCGTGCATAAGTCACGATATATTAACTGGTGGCATGAATCTAGCACTTTTGCTGAACCTATCTTATCATCCTTGGCGAGTCTTTTAGAGATTAATCTCTTGCATGAAGTTAATAGTATTCTAAAAGCCTTATTTCTCTTTTGAATGCAGTTTTCCCAAAAGATTGAATCAAAAATTTGTTTCAGAATTGCAATTATATTCATAAAACCACATGCCAAATGTATTACATTTAAATAATTGCGTTTTTGAGTTAATACGTTTACATGTTTCCAAAGATAAAACCCGATAGACGTTCAGCCCATTGTTTGATTTGGCTCAAAAGTTGAGAAGTATCTATACTATAAATTTATCTAATCGGGGGGCACCTCAAATGAGAAACTTCCGACATGGTGGTTGGTTCTGGCAACCCTGGAGGGCACACGAAAAGATGGGGTTCTGGATCCTCTCCTCGATGACGAGACGTACTTCCTTAGGGAAGGGTTGTATCGTGACCGGTGATGACCCTAAGGTCTCAACCACAGTTCCCGCCAGTATTTCTGTAACCGCAATCCGGTCATTCAGTTTTTTATGCGTGTGCCTTAGAGGCGGGTAGGAGAGTCAGTGATATGACTATACTATAGATTTTAAATCTGTGTAGTGAATTTCATCTTTCCGGCTCTCCTTGTTTTGTAGTGTTCATATATATTCGAATAGCCAGACAGACTCCCTCTGAATGCATTTTGTTTAAAATGTAATAAAATTCTACCAAGTCGGCGTAAAGACCGAATACCAAATTTCAACCGTCTAGCTTAAAGCGTTTTTGAATTATTTTGATCACGGACGGACAGATAAGCAGACAGATATAATGCCAAAAATGTGTTTTTCGAACTCAGGGTGATCTAAAATGTGGAGATTCGTCAGAATCTTGTGGTTAAATTTTTTGATGATTGCAGTACCTTCTCTATATTTTATATGCGAGAAAATAAAAATAAAACACATTTCTGCTTTTTGCATATAAACACATTAAATCTAAGCTTAGCATTAATTTTTTTATAACAACTCTACTTTCTGTACCAATCAGTATTGATTATTCTAATCATAAATTTCCTCAGAGTTCCGCATATACTCATTAAAAGTACTTAAAAGTTCAGATACTAGCCTGATAAAAACTGAATTTTAAACATAAGAATGCATTTCACGGCAACAAAGGAACGCCTTTCGACAACTAATGCGATTTTAATTTTCCCATCAATCATTTCATCATAAAGCAGCTGAAGTTCCTAATTACCATACATAATCCCTCTTTAAATACCTGGCTTGAAATAACAGAAAACGCTGGAAAAACCGTTTTTTCCGCTGTAATTCATTTTTACACCTACTCAAAGTCCACAGAAAATGAATTAATAATTTGATTAAATCTCTTTTTAAGCGAAGAAAAGAGTATAAAAAGCCGTTAATGACGTCAGACACTCAATAGACCAATTAAAAAGATATGGGTTAATTTAATTTTTCAAAGTTTGGAAGAATAGTGAAAAAAATATCTTTTGCAGAGCATTATCCGTTATTTTAAAGAAGAACATGGAAAATCCATTAATATTATTTTAATAACAAGCTCAAAATGTTAATTGAATTTAGATTGTTTTTAGTCAAATTTTGAGACTGTTTTTTTTTTATACTTATAGCCTTAATCATGTCTTATCGCCATTAGCTGAAATGTCTTTATAAAATAATCATTGGCAAAAAAAAAATCAAGAGTAGAATTTTTAAAGTCTATTATCGTGTGTACATTATACATTAAAAACAGATAATGTTTTAAATTAATAAAGATTATGATTAATTAAATAGTAGAGAAATCGATATTTTATATATACTGAAACTTTTGATTACTGGTTTGTGACAGATGAGTTATGTTTTATGTCTTTATAAATTCATGAGAGATTGAAACAGATATTTAATGATGAATTTGAAGATATTTTGGTCTAAACGAAATTTTATCGTCCGCCCTCTCATAAAGCCACTATTCTTCTTACTTTGCATAAACTTTTGTATTTTTTATAAGGTTGCGAATACTTTACATAGCATTGATGAACAATGATTACGAAATACAGAGCAGCGGAATTAATTTAACATTTTTACTAAATGTATAGCGAAAATAATACAAACTGAAGTGTTAATATTAATACTGAATTTGTAGTTAATTTGGACGTCTTTTCAAGGACCGATTGTTCAGTTGCTGTCACAAGATTACATAACAAAATTCATTGAACTAAGCCATTGCATTTGTAAATTATTGGGTTGATATGAATTCGAAAACACAAACCGATAGATGGTCCACCCATCGACAGATTTAATACAGAATTCGAATCGAATCTGCAATTTTGAAGCTAAACTCATGCATCAAACTTTATTTATCGAGCTATTTCAGTTTCGTAGATATCGAATTCAATTGTGTTTAAACACCTACTCATACAAACTTCCACTGAATGGATTTCGTTCACAATTTGATAGAAATGTGCAAATTTGGTCTGAAATACATATAAAACATTTTCACTCATGTAGCTTAAAGCATTTTTTAATTCTCGTACTCACAGACAGATATAATATTTCAAAAAAATATATTTTTCAAACTTAGGGAAGTCTTAAACGTGGAAATCCATCGAAATACTGAGTTCGAATTTCTTGACGATTAAAATATTTTTTCAATATTTCGTAAGGGGCTGGTGGCCTAGTAGGTAGGTTTCGGTGGGGTTTCAGGCTTGGTACTTTTTTTCACCTAAAATTCACCGTGTTAGCGATTCTGGTGAACGTTAAGTCCATCGAGGCTAAACATTCTCCCGCTGGTGTGGTATAGAAGTTTGGAGAGTAGGAGTGCCAGCTCAAGTGTCGTCCTCATCATCCGACCGTGATTCAAAATTATGATGTGCATCCTAAAATAGCCTTAGCGTTGCTTTAATACAGGACGTTAATATAACAAAACTAACTTAAACTTCTCTATAGTTCGTATACGAGAAAGCGAAATTTTATTGGAAATTCGTACAGTATGAGTTGGAACAACCACTATTGAAATTCGTACAAGTAATAATCTCTCGATTTTTTTTTCATATTTGTACATAATACGGAACATTTTTAGTTAGATTAGAAGAAAACCAAACAATTATTTTGGTAAGCTTTCATTTGATCCATTGAGTTAAAAATTAAGCATCGATTTGAAATTTTTTGATATATCCTAACAGATTTCATTTATGTAGCCTTTTGAGTTTTTGAGCTATCATGGCTTATATATACACAAATCGACAACTTTGGCAGATTTAGCCTAAAATTTAATTAACAATAAATCAAATAGCATCCATCTAGCTTATTGCATTTTTGAGGTAACATACACACATGCAAACCCAGAATAGGCTTTCCATTACATATTTCGTCCAATATCTGGTAGAAATTTGCATTTTGGTATTAAAACTGAATACTAAATTAAATCCACTTAGGCTGTTGCGTTTTAAGTTCTCATCGTTACAAACAGACATTTCCGAACTTGGGAAGTCAAAGTGTGAAGACTAATCAGATTTTTGCAAACTTTTACATCACAATCACAGTTGAATTTGAATTTTTCATTTTAGCACATATTAATGACGCCGACTTTTATAGAACCATATTTTAAATGAAACAGTGTGATTTCGAATTTAATTAATTGATTAAATTTAATTGATATAGTAACAATTTCATGTACAATTAGCAATTCTAAATTATGTATAGTTAGGAATCTAATTAAAATTAATTCGTTCTTCCCTAAAAGTGATGTCCTCACGGGAACAAAGTTCGTTTTTATTCACAGTTTAGTAAACAGTTAATAAAATTAATTAATCGCTTTCTTTTAATGTAAGTTAAAATTTCTGAATAGTTAAATAATCACATGAAATATTTTGAAATGGCAAATTGGGACTGTGCTTTGAAAATAATAATCTTAAGCGAAACAAACACTATCTTCTAAACCCATTTCTCCTAAGATCTCACAAGATCATGCGATATAGAAACGTAACATATAACACAAAAGCATGCGCGAAAGATTTAAATAATATTTTTCTGAAATGTTTCTATTTGAAAGTTGTTTATAATAACTAAAAGTAATCAGCTTATTTGTGACAGTAATAATAGTATGAAAAATATACACGGTAGATTGCATGTGTAACATTTTGTATGAAACAGTTTAGATCTAAATTTAATTAACAAATTTAATTTTAATTGGTATAATAAGCAATTAAGCTTAGTTAGGATTTCATTAAAAATGTGTTTTTTTTTTTTTTTTTCAAAAAGTGATGTTTCCTTGGAAAACAATTTTTATTTTCATTTGTAGTATAGTAAATATTTAACGAAAGGAGTTATAGTTTTCTTTCTATATTTGTGTCATTCTATGAATAAATAAAAAAAAAGTTCGTTTAAAATATAAAGATTTTTTTTAAGAATTCTTTATACTTAAAAAAAGGAGAAAAAAATCATATCTTGAAGCTATTTCGTACGAAATACAGTAATAATATTAAAAATGGCATTTAGCATTTAGCTTCCAAAGAATATTTAAACACCATTTCTCCGAAATACTTAATTTTAGCTCTTCATTTGCCATAACATAAACTAATTAGCTGGTTAGGAAGGGTAATAATAAAAGTTCTAGTGTAAATATAATGTAATTAAGATATATAATTAGATAAAAACAGTAGATATAATGAAATTAAGAATTCCATCTCTGTTAAAAAAAAAGATAAGTGCCTCGAAACCTTATTTCTATGGCAAAATTGTTAATTATTCAACAAAATAAGATATATGTCTGCTAATTAATATTATTTTCTTAACTCAATAGTGTAGAAAAAATGTTGCAAATGCTACTTTTTGTTCAAAATATTTTCTTTTAAATGGAAAATATAACATAAATATGTTTACAGAAAGAACATTTGATGCTTAATCTTTCGTGCATTGTTTTAACAAATTATGTATCGGTTCGTTTTCTGAGAAGTAATTAAAAACATATTATCATTCCAAACATTTTTATTGAATAAAAAATAGAACAAAAATATTTTTTACCCACTGAAAATATTTAGTACAGCTTTTTTTAATACATATTTTTTACTCAAAAAAAATTTCTCTAAGGAGAAACATAATTCTATTATTTTTGAGTATTTGGGATTTAGTGTCTCTTTCAAAGATTTTACAAAAAAAAAATCTACTATCTAAAACAATTTTCAGCTTAAGTAGTTTTAACTACTTGCTAAAGAATTTATCTCCGATGATTTAAATAATTTTGATTCATGTAATAAATATATATTTACATATATGCATATAATTATTTATCCATATATATAACACTAATGTACATGGCACAGAAATCGTTCTTATTTATTTATTGTAGAATGGCAACAGTTAAACATTAACAATCTATCGTACGAATTTCAAATGGCTTCATTAAACATTTCTACAGCTGCATTGAATTCATCGCTTCGAATAGAGCTATAAAAAATAATTAGAAATGTTCAGAAGAAGGTTAGCCATGTCACCAAAATGCCGATGCCATCACAAGAAAGAAGATATAAAGGAAATCAAGAAATAATTTTTAACAGAAAGTCGAACGCAATGGTAATTTAACTGTAGCTAGATAAGTAATATCTAAGATTAAATAAGGAATATTGATGTTCATATCTTCAAAAAAAAAATTATCTTACAAAAAAGAGACTTCATATAATCTGAAGACTAAACAATTATCTGCTTAATGATTTTCATTTTCATTTTCATACAGTTCCTCCGTTAATTTTAATGTTATTTTAGTTAAATTTAATAACTGCTTTTGTCAATAATTAATTCCGTAGTATAATTTTCATTCTTGTAATACGTGAAACTTGTAAATTCCAATAAAATGATTCAATTAAATTTAAAAAAAGCAAGTGAAATTTTTTAAAATATATATGTATTCTAAATTAATCCTTTAACAGCCTAAAAATTGAAAATTTTAAGCGAAAAAGCAAGTCGACAAAGTCGGCTAGTTTATTATCATTATTTGTGTGTAAACATTGTCATTTTTAAAGGCATATGAAGGCTATATTGAGATGTTCGTAGTCATAACATGGTCTGATAATACGGATGATGCATCAGGTGCTGTGCTTTCTCAAATATTCCGCACTCTATCAGCAACAGATCGTTTGACAATCCATTGGAATTACCCTATTACGAAGGGCGTAGGAGGCAGAGTTTGGATGGATATAGATTTCGAAAATTTAGCCCCCTTTTTTCGATACTAAGAAAAACCATCCAATATTCGAATTTCCATGCAAGTCATTAGAGACTTTCTAATCCTCACCCGTTTAAAATAAAATATAGTTAAATTGATAAAATAATATTTCATTCATAAATCAAAATTTTATTTTAATACACTGAAACGCTTTTAATAGTTTTCAATTCCAGAAAGCTTATCCATTGATTTCATGAAAACGGAATCACATTGGATTATGAAATTATTAATTATCTTCGAAAAAGAATTTCATCTATATTCAATCTTATCCAGAATTATCTTCAAAAGAAGAAATAAAAAATTCTATTTATAAATTTAAACACTGGAAAATACGAAACAAAAAGAATTTAATTTTGAAAAAAAATCTTTCCAAATACTTAAAACAAGATTTTTATCTCAATAATTTATGGCGGAAAAGAAAAAAGAATTATTTAGTGTTTAAACATAAAAAGGATAATTTTATTTTCGTCCTAAAAAGTCTCGAGACATAGTTAAATCTCTTTTAAACCTTAAAATTCCAATATCTTATATTACATACGAATAGGTTCTCCTAAAAAAAAAGAAAGCCTTGAGAACATTGCTAAGTAGAAAAACTTGTTAAAAGTTTATCGTCAGATGCGTATATTTATTCAGTTCGCACTAAATTCATTTCATTTTCTGAAGTGAAAAGTTTTTGGTGCATGTTTGTCAGAAAACTATATTTCGGTTTTTAAAAATAAACCGAAAGTTTTAATTTCTAATTAAATAAATTCTTTGTTGATTCTATTCATTATTTACTTGTAAATAACAGACGCTTATCATTTACTCAAAAAAAATCAGCATATAAAAATAGTTAATATTTCTTCTAAAAATGTTTCAAAAAATGTTAAAGTTTTAACAAAATAATAAAATTGAATTGTGGAATAAATTTTACCCATTTTAACAATTTTTTTTTATAAAAGTCTTTTTAAAATTCTATATCACATTCCTACAAAACATTTAAAAGTTTTTTATGATCACAAAATCAGCTTATACTTGTAGAGAAAATAAATAGATAGACTGATTAATTCACATATGTTATATTTTCCAACAAAAAAAAATTATCCAGATTCATTTTGTTTTCTTTGAGCTGATGTTTACTACAAATGATAATGTTCCGTTTATTGATAATTTTTAATAATGTTTGCAATTTACATTCAACACCGTTGCCATTTTGTGTATTACCATTGCTTAGTATTTAAACCAAACGATTTTTTTTTCAGATTTTCTTTTTTAATTCGTTTAATAAATTTTTCATTTTAAATATGCCACTAATTGAGGTTTTGTCAGTAAGTATAAAAACAAGAATAATGTTTTAAAGCAAATCATTATTTCTGAAATTTTTAGATGAAATCAATAAATTTTGCCTTTTGAATTAGTGCCAAATACGAGATTGTAGTGCTAAATTTTAATTAATCTAGCTTTTTAAAATTATGTTTGTTACAAATTCTCAATTCCTAGTTCTCATTTCTATAATCATGTTCGATACGTTCCCAAGTATCCGGTTCACGACTATCCGGTCTACTTTTCTTTATCGTAATTAATTGAGGAAGTCAAGACGTGGCATTAACAACATTGAAAGCCATTGCTACGATCATCCTACGTATCGTGTGCAAAACACAACTTGTGGCAGGAAAAGAGTAGCTTTCTGATCTTTGTTCATTGTTTTGCCAGTGTGTAACGGACCTCAGTTATTTGCTACAGTTCCTAATTATAACTGCATAGTACGTACAAAATTCGTAAATTGTTCTTTGGGTAGTCTTAATGCTTTTTTAAGTATACCACATTGAAGTGCTTAGAATTAGTTTTAAAATATGAAAAGTTTTTATCATTTAATTTACTTTTTCTCTAATAAATTCTTGCAGTGCAGTATATAAACATATATAAACTACCAGTAGCCTTCTATTTTAATTCGGCAAGTTACCGGCCACTGCTTCTATGTTTCACCAGGCCTCGGCCTCGTTCACATTTTACGTGGCTTGAGATAATTGGTGGGCTTAGTACTCAATAAGAAGCAAGATAATACCTATTATAATAGTGAGTTTTGGTATAAAAACGTTATCTTTTGTTATTGATAGACAAAGAAATCAGTTCATAGAACTCCAGCCTTTCCGGCTTTTTTGTTATCTGGCCTATCCGTCTGGCACATTAAGCCAGATACTCGAAAATGCACTGTATTTTAAATTCAGCATTATCAATATTTCCTTCCATTTTAATTCTATTTTTATACAAAAATAAATAAAGCATTTTCTTGGCATAAAAAGTTATTCTCTAAAAAAAAAGACATATTTCGAATATTCCTTGTCTTTGAGACGAAAATAAGAAATGAGTATTAAAAAAATCTTACCTTTGTTCAGTATCACTCCCAGTTAAAGTTTCTTCTTTCAGACAAAAATAAATATTTTTCCACCCTCAAGAAAAGAATAAAAGGTTCCAGGTACGGATTTCCTACGGAAGAAAAATAGAACAATAAAATAGAATATTCTTCCTCATGACAAATACATGGAATCATGAAGCACATTGCAAAAATCAATTACAATTCTTTATGATAAAAATCTATTCATGAATCCCGGATTTTAGAAATAATAGGATTGACCAATGGCATTTGTTTTATTCATGACAGGACTAAAAGTGCACTGCAATGATTCAGCAATGTTATGCAGTCAAGGGCAGATTTTCGTTTAACCAGACTAGGCAGATGTTTAAGGCCGTTAGGCTGATAGAGGGCCATAACTGGTCTATTAAAGAATTCTTTTTTTAATTACCTTGCAGATAAATGTAAATTTATGTATTATAAAATATCCGGATAATAATAATAACAGTTCATCATATAAAATTGATCAGGTTCTTAATGGAATTATTATAATTAAAAAGAATTGTTAGAATTCATAAAAACAATTAATGAAATTAGAATTATTCGATTCAAATAGTAGTAATATAATTAATTATTAGTAGAATTAGAATTAAAATTATGAGATGTAATTAGAATTAATTAGAATTAATTAGTATTAATAGTATTATTAGAATACTAGAATGATCGGATTTAATCAGAATTGTTGGAATTAAATAAAATAGAATTGTTAGAATTAAAGGAATTAGAATCAATTACAATTAGAATGAGAATTAATTGGAATAATTTATTAGTGTTTGGAATTTAGAATTCAATTAAACAGTGAAAATATGCTTCAATAATATTGTGTACAAATATGGACACCGGGCATATTGTGTACAAATATGCCTGTCTGAAGTCATGGCAGATAAATAAAAATAAATACATTTTCTCAAACTTAAAATAGATAATTAACCTAAAATAAAACATTAACATCTTAAATAACCAGAGTGGTCACTTTAAAATTTTCTTGCATATTCTGCAATAAATTTCTTTATCCTCCGTACCACATAAAATTTACAGCATCAAATAAAGCCATGAATATTTTGCATAATTTTGGCAAACAGTAGTTACGAAATATAGATCTATGGCACGAATCGAATGATTTTACTGAATCTATGGTGCGATATGTATTTTGATGCATTTTTTAACGAGTTGAAACCAAAATTTGACACGGTACTGCAGTTTAAATCACATACTGAGATTCATTGATTTACGTCATAGTGTTTAAAATTTATTTCGTTTACATGTATACAAAAATACAGACCGACAAATTTAGTTCAAAATTTGATCATATACATTTTAGATGCTAAATCTAAGAACTAAATTTTGTCTACTTTGTTCTTTAAGTTTAGTTATCGAGCCCACTTGTAAAAGGACAGCCAGATGGACAGATTTCTCCTCAATAGATTTTGTTCCAAATTCGATAGAAATCGATACGTTCGGTCTAATATACATATACCAAATTTCATCTATCCAGCTCAATGTAATTTTTATGTAATCGTGTCCAGAGATAAATAGACATGATACCAAAAATGTGTGTGCTTTTTTTTAATTATAAAGATTTAAAATGTGGATATTCGTCAATATATCGAATTTTTTTTACAATTACGGTACTTTTCTACACTTATTATACGAGAAAGTAAAAATGTGTGAAATGTGAAACTAAACTGGCAAAATGTGTTGTCTATTTTGCATACGCGAAATGTGAAATTGAATTTATTATTAAAAGAAAGGGCTCTTAATTAATAGGTCTATATTCTGCCGATAAGTGTAAAATTAATAATTCCCTGCCTGTGCATAGCCACAGAAAGATGTAAAGTCAATTTCATATAATTTGCCTAAGAAGGAACTTTTTAAAAACTGCATACGAATTTTTTAAGCAGTTTTTTCCAGGAAATGACTGCAAAATTTGGCAATTGGCAAACTTTCAATAGTAATCTCCGAAACATATTTAAAACGGAATATTTCTTAAGCAAAATGTGCAATCAAAATCGCAACCGAGATGGTGACAGTTTGGCAAGCATATTGACGGTCATCAAAATTTTCTAAAACTTGGCGACGAAATCCTAACTTTAAGCCTAACCAATGATTGGGAATTACGAAACTTTCAACCTCTAAAATTGGGACAGATTGTACCCCAGATAGGCTTAAATATTTTATTTAGGTTTAAATTTATTTAAATGTGTTTTTTCACACTTCCAAGGAGATCATTAATGCTAAGTTGCCAAAGTAGCTGGTATACAATGCAACAATTGAAAACATTGGTAAACAAATCAACAGTTAGAAAAGAAATATTCTGATTGTTCATTTGGGTTACCAGATTGTCAAAAAACTCAGACGACACATTAAAGTAGATTTCAATCTTTGTTTCTGAGGTTGAGACAGTTCATCGCATTTAAGAGCGCATTCATTAATTTATAAATCAATTCATGGAAAATTGTTCATTCTTCCTTCTATTATGTTATTTAATAGCAATAAAATCGACCATTAACGTCGCATTTAGTATCATTTAATGAACAATATCCAAATATATGCATAAAAGAGTATTTCATTACATGTAATAAAGTATTGAAAGCTGGACAACAGAAATATCAACGTAACACTGAATCAGTTATTGAATATGCTAAACGATGTTTCGTGTCTTTATTTATTTCGAGAAAATATATGCTACCAAAAATCGAAAACGAACTTTAATCAAGAAGAAAAGGAACATAAATCAAGCAGCAACTGAACAGCAATCAAACAGAAACTGAACATTAATCAAACAAAGAATAAAAATTGTAAGTATTTGGTTTCAAAAAAAAATTTTTTTAATGTTATGAATTTAAAAATTATAAATACTAAAAATATCAAGATATTCACTTTACTTTTTCAAATAATTAATAAAAATCTATATAAAGAGAAATCACCAATGTCATTAAGTTTAGCAAACACAGTTTCAAAGCAGACAACCGATTTCAAATTCAACAAGAAAGAAAGGTTTCAAAATAGGAATGTAAAAAATTTTGCAAATAGGAATATAAAAGGAAGTTTTGTGAAATACATAAAACACGAAATAAGAAAGTTTTATAAAATAAATAAAACACAAGTTATTGTCTTTATAATTTTGTATTCTTTTATAGTATGGTTACTAAATAACATTACAATATTCAAGATTCAATTGCACAATATTGAAATATATAAGTTTTATGGCTATACTATTAGAAAGTATGTTAATATACACAATGCAAAAAAAAACTCTTGCAAAAGGCTAGCTATTATTATTTTTTCCCGTAGGAAATTACCAGTTTATTACATCTGAACAGTAAAACTGGTATGTTAAGGTAGGTAATTACATAGAAAAGATTTTTACTAAAATTATGAAATGCTTGATATTCAATATTCTTTATGTTTGAACAGGTTTTCTTTATATTTCTCCCGAATGTAGTCACATACTTTAATTCCACAATGATGTAACTATAGCCAACCGAATGACTTACTATCTAGTGATGACCCATCTTGGAGAGACATGTCCTTTTCAAAAATGGAAATCGTGTATAGAAACAATCTCAGTGTTTTATATTGCCTGGCAACATATTATTTCTAAATCATTTAACGTTTTTATCAAACACTAGAAAATGGCTTTGGTTTTAGTGGTGTTACCTATATATTTGGCTACAATGTGTCAAGCTGAGCAAAGAAATTTATCTCGAATCATCTAATATCTAACATAGGACAGCTCATTATAGCAAAATACCTAATGAAATCGACATAAAAAATTTCGAAATGAGTGGCAGATTTTATTTCAGTTTTTCTTTTCTTTGTATAGTGACTCTATTATTTTCGTATAATGGAGTATCAACGTCAAAATATCATAATATATATATATATATATATATTATAAAAATTTCTGTAGTATGCTAAAATTACTAAATAGTGCAATTATTAGTTTTGATTCCGCAAATCAGTAGCAATAATATTTATCGTCAGTTGAAACTTCTTAATCAAAATCTTATATATGCAGGGCGATACGTTGCTAAAAATTTCTTATAAAACTCGCATATCTATAAATTAGTATATGAACCATAAAAAAATTAAACAGTTCACTATTTAAACTATCATATATTATAAATAATTTCGTGATAGTCTTAAAAAAGAATCAAATTTAATTTCCATTAATATGATAAAAAAATTATCATTATTACCAAATTTGAATTTAAATTTTTACATAAAATTGAAGAATTTTTTAAGACATTGCTTCTAAACACTATTTTTCAATACACCATTTTCTTCATTTTTTTTCACAACACTTTAATAAAATTTATTGCCTTTTCTACATATTTATAATATTATTTAAATATAGTTCTATTTCATTAAAATTCTATTATTGTATAATAATCATCCTTTAACGATGATTTATTTTTCAATAAAATTCACGTGCTTCTATATAAATAAGCATATGAAATGAAGAAAGAATACCTTTATAAATTAAACTTGAATTAAATTTTAATCAATATTAATCCCTTGAAAGCATGAATTTTATTTCAAGCTTTTGAATGGAAATATTTTATTTTTTTCTGTCAAAACGGCTGTAAGTGTAATGTATCAAATTACTTAATTTTTTTTAAGTAGAAATTGCAGAGAAATAAGCTGAATGCTTCAAATCACAAAATTTCAAGTAAAATATCAATGATATAAAATTTAAGAAAATGTTTGAATAATGCTGGTATGTAAGTTTTATTTCCATAAATAATTTCAAAATATATATTTTTAAAATATTTAATCATTTATAGTATGCATGCAATCTGATAATTATTTTTTTAAGACACAAACCAGAATATATTTGGGAGTTATTTGAAGAATCGTTGCATAACATTTTATTTATACACAGAACTTAATCGAAAACTTTAAAAACTAGAACTTGATATGACTTTTAAATCAATCAATTCTGCAATACAACTCCTCTTAAAACAATACTCGCTACATCACTTAAGTTTGTCATCACGCCGGAACAAACTTTTAATCAAACAACTCTAACATCGAGACAATGCCCGACAGACAACAGAAAACCTCACTTAATTTCTATTCGACAATTGGCAACTCAAATATAAAACAACATTTTTCTCTAAAGCAGACTGTTCTATCGGCCAAAGTATACGATAAAATGTTATTATAGGAAGGTCAGTACGCTCCCAACTTCGTATAAACAAATCTAGTTGCAAAGGTTGTGTTAGTTGAATTGTGGTGTATTTATAGAAGGAAATGTTTTCGCTTTTCCCCCCATTCAATAGTCGTCTGCTAATGATTGAAAAGGTCTATTGAGAGCGATAGACAGATTGTTTATACTAGAGAGGTAGGTTGGTTTCTGCTTTCAGGTAAATGACCGCAATAATGTTGAAATATTTCAGACTGGCACAGAACTTCGACTGTGAAATGTTTGCATTTCATAGTGGAAATTTCGATGAGAAAAGACCATTATTTGGAGGACAGACTCTGAAAAAAAAGAGGAACGTTCTAACTCAGAATTATTTCCATTATTACATTATATAAAACCTATCACATTCCAGTTCACGACTTTTTCTTGACTGGCTTGTCAGAAATGTCATCTATATCTGAATTTTTTTTTAACTAATAATAAATGTCCTTTATCTAGCTGGCGACTTTTTTTGGTTCTTGTTTCTTATCCTTTTCATATCTATACTTATAATAAAGCTCAATGTGTGTGTGTGTTGGCGCTCTACAGGCCAGACCATTCAAACTACAGCTATCAAATTTGGCACGTGTATACCTTGGAGGCCGAGAATGTGCACCTGGGGGTTATTTTTTCAAATTTTTAATTAAAATTTTATTTATTTAAAAATTAAGCGAAATTTTGGCGTGTTTCTGCTATAACTTCTGAAAATACTACCGCACAAAAAAGATTTTTACATCAAATTAAAGATCAAAAATTTGTCTTTTAAATGATACCAATGTTTTGACCTTAAAATTAAATTTCTATTTTTAATGAATTTTTAAATAAATATTTTAACTTTATTTTTCAACAATTTTTTTCGTACAAAATAAACATAAAATTTCACGACCACGTTTTGCATTCATGGGAAAAAATTAGCTTTTTTCAAAGTGTTGCCATTACATTGATTAAAGCTACAAATAAAAATAAATGAAATCTTTTTAGAAATGAAATCTGCAAAAATATAATTTTCGGCACGTGTCTGTAGGAAATGAAACAAATATGAAATATTATTTTTTCTAAAAAATAAATTCAAGAAAAATTATTTTATAATCTTTCACACTCTCTATAATATTAATCCAATAAATCAGTTGTATTTTAAGGCAAGTTTTGTTTAATATGAACATGATATCCATTAAAATCAGGACCCCACAGCTAATTTGTAAACCTTTAGTAAGACACAGATCTGCTAAAATGGTTTAAATGAAAAATGATTATATTTTATGCAACTTGATTCAATAAATGCTCTAATGCTCTAATAAATAACGAATTTTTGATTTTACATAAAGCTTCTGCTGTGGAAATCACGATTAACAAAATGTTCTTGAAAGACTAATATTTTAAATAAAAAGAGTTAATTTCCAATCAACTAAATCAATCACATAAACTGACTGATTTATGAAAATTTGAATATCACTATTCAATAAAAAAAGAATAATTTTAGATTCTCCATCGATCGTTTCAAAGAAAATACGCCAATCAGTTCGCAGGTTTCTCAAGATTAATTGACCTAAGATTATGAAAATGTTGAGTTTTTCTAAATTTTTAGCATTTAAAACTTTATAAATAAGTCTTAGTTGATCGTGGAAAATAGAAACATTCATTCATTTATTTCAAATTTGGTGTGTCCAGAATATTTCTCAGAATATGATACCTTACTGCATTAAATTTAGACTTCATAATTTTTGAAATATATTTATAGGCCGGAACAAAATATTATTATTGATTTCATTTCAATCCTTTTGAAAGCAAAACTAAAAACTGAATTTTATGCTGAATCTGAGAAATTTTTGTTGAATTATTGTTTTAGATATTACATAAATTATGAAAAATATTTTGTAGTCCACATAAGACTTAAATACCGAGCGATTCTGTTTGCAATACTCATATTCAATAATAATAATAATAAATAAATAACAATAAAGATGATAAATAAAATAAAACACTTGGTTTAATTAAAAAGTATCTTTATATTAATTGCAATTTCATCATTTCCACTTTAAATTAAAGTTAAGGTTTTACCGGAAATGACAACAAATTAGCAAATATATATAGTAAATTGAAAGAAACGATCTACACAACAGTATAAGTTTGGTATGACTATCAAAATTTGAAGATTAAAAATGTTTCATTTGAGAATCTATTAAGAGACCAGGTACTTAAAATATTTAATTGAAAATTGTAGCGAGCGGTAATACTGGCGAACCGGCTGGTCGCTAAGGGCGGCTAGTAATATATAAGGCAGATTTTCGATTAGGCATCAGCCTAGGGCCATTTCACTAAGGAGATGATTGCCATATTTATTAAGAAATGCTATTGACCTAGCTGCCAAATACGTAAATTTGTGGAAAATTCAAAGCCTACGAATTAAAAGCTGTCACAAATATAATATTTGTTTATATTGAAATAATAGGGTTATTAATACAAATTAGAGTAGAAACTAAATAACTTTTTTATAACGTCTCGAAAGTGTGAATTATTCATAATATATTAAATTTAATTAATTTAATTTTAATTAATTAATTAATCAAAATTATGAACACATAAATAAACGCTACGAACCTAGATACCTAATAAATAAATTTGTAAAAAATTCCAACTAATTTAGAGGCTATCACAACTATAATATTCTCTTATAATGAATTATTAGAATTTTTAATACAAATTAAATACACTTGATAACTTATTCATTATATAATGTAATTATTAATTATTCAGTTAAAATCCTATCCCATCTGCAGGTACTGTCCCCATTCGCAACTAACTCCAGATCATGTTTTTGACTGCCAGGCCATTATCGGCTCTCTCTTCCAACTTGGAGCACCCCCCCCCCCTTCATCGAAATCCTCCATAGCCATCGGGCTCCAGAACTTGCAGATCTTGTCACCAACGCTTTTGGAGGACTCTAATCTTTTGCACTAGCACTGTATGCATAGACACGATAACAACAACAACATTAATTATTCATAACATAATAAAATGAATTTATTTATTAATCAAAATAAATTTCTAAGAACTATACATATCCTACTCAATGTGGGCTTTCCAAAAATTTCTCGAAACAACTTTCTCCCATTTACCTATTAAAGGTTTAATGTAGACGATATTTCAGAAATGTGAATCAGTGAGTGGACACACTACAGAAGTTCAATTATTATGCCATGAAATAAATTGAATTTCCTAACCCGGGTTCTAATCTCGTAAAAATATCAGGCATTGAAGATATTGGATAGATGATTGTATCTTGATTTCCAATGCTACCGTTATCAAAACGATGCCAAGAATAACGCCAAAGTGAAACCCAAACTGAAAGTGTGTATAGTTGCTCTTGGGTTGGCTATTTTTGGCTGTTTTTTTTTCCCCTTTATGATTTGGTAGTTTATCGCAGTCTCCGTGGAAATTAAATTGTACCAATAGATGTCTTCCACTGGGAAGAAGATTCGCAATCCATAAATTTCTCACATTCAAGTGCTTTAAAGTGACCTCTGAGAATGAATCATGGCAGATTTAAACCTGGCGAATGAGGAAGCCTAGAGACAGATACGGAACGTCAAATGTTTCTGTTATAATTCGTCCGTAAATTCGTGTATGCACTCAGTGAACGAATAATAAGTGTCTTTAATGTTTTCTAGTATCGGAACCTGTATATATATAATTTTAAGATATTTAATAAATAAACGTAATTGAAGATATCATATTCCGCTTTAGTTTTTTTCTCCTCGTTATTATTGATGCAATTGCTAAAACTTTGTGCAATGAATGGATTTTAATTAAGAAAAACACAAATAAAAATTTATTTTCAATTGTTATTTATTAATATTTAGGGTTGATAAATTAAAAATAATCCAGTATTCAACAGAACTGGTACTTCTCAAACAAGCCCGCTCACAAACCAAGGTTGGATATTTAAAGCGCTATGCCTGAAATTGGCGCAGATTGGCAAGATTCACGCCAAGTTCAATAATTTTTCTCGGTCAAACACCAGTGATTGCGTGCCACACTTACTTCCTGAAAGTGCAGAGGAAACAAATTCATCAGTGATTGTAGAAAGGTTTTTACACAATCTTCTGAAGACTCACGAATTTTCCGAAAAAGAGGAAAAATTTCGCGACAACAAATCAGCAAAAATCTCGCCAAAGAGCCAAAATACGTTTAATTTTTGGAATTTTTAGGAATCGCCGAGTGTCTACATGTCATTTTATAATGTTTAAACATTATTTAACTGATTAATTTCTAGATAGTCAATGAATGTCACTTTGAGCACGAGGATGAAAATTTCTTCTAGTTAAATTATTCTTTGGTGCCCTTGATGGTACAATAATGATGAAGTAAGTTAACAGTCCAAATACCGATGACAGTACATACCTCCTAAAGAAAGTTTTTCGTTCGCCTGGTGCTCGTAATGGAATTTTTCACATGCGCTCTATTATTAAATGCTGCCTTCACTATTACTTTAGTAATTGAGAGCAATTTTCGTTATAATTATATCTTTTAAACCCGTTTCCGATATCCTTCTCTTTACTATTTACCGTAGTAACTGAAGGTAATTTTCTTCATAATTATATCTTTGAAACCCATTTCCTGGCCTTTCCTATTATCGTAGTAATTAATAGTAACTTTTCTAATGATTATATTTTTGAACATTATTTCTAGTTATCTATATATCATTATTATGAAGGAGAAATCAACATTTATTCGGTATAATATTTGGGATAACTTATAATTAATTTTTTAAAGAATTAATTGCCACAATTAAAAAACTCATTTCAGCAGCAAATACTGAATAACTTATACACTTTTGTATTAATCAATTATAATCATCCCATGATTAGTCGCGTCTCTTCCAATCTCTACAAATAATGAAGATGAGTATGTGTGTGTTGGAGCTCAGGTCAGACCATTAGACCTAGAGCTAGTAAACTTGGAATATATATACTTTGGAGGACCAATACTTAAAATTTTCGTTGAAAAGATAAAATTAATTAAAAATTATATGAAATTTTAACGTCTTCCACTAAAATTTGAAAAATAGTATAGTCCAAAAATATTTTTAAGTCATCTAAGAAGTGAAAAAAAATCTTTTGTTGATGTCAATTTTTTGCAGCATAATTTTTTTTTCCTATTTATAAATTCACTTAAAAAATTTTTAAACACATTTTACCGCAATATATTTTATAGATGAAGTGCAACTCAAGTTCTTTTAATTCTTGATATTAATATTACACCCTCATTAGTTTATCTTCATTGTTCACGAAAGAGACATGACTATTCGAATTTTTGTTTACAAGCTGATTATTTTAAGTCATTATTTTACTAATTTATTTTATTTTTATTTATTTATTTATTTTTCTATTAAATTTTAATTCCAAAAACAAGTCATGATAAAAAAAATTGAAATTGCCCTCATATTTAAATGCTTCTGTTCTTTTCTTTGATATAATTGAATGTATAAATATATGATATCTATTGGATGCATATGATATCTCTTAATTAAATTTAAATCTTAACTAATTTTCTAATTTTTATCTTAATTTAAGCCATACTAACTTCATTCTAAAATGTTCTCTTATTTCCTGGTCTAATTCCCTTTTTTTTATTTAATTAATTCAGCACGCGGTATGTTAAAGTGTTCACTCTAACATTTTCTCACGTTCCGAGTGAAGGGAAAAAATCCCTAATGTTTATAACATTATTTTAAAAATATCTACATTTCCCATTCTCTAAGTTTACACGTGTCAAAGAAATCCCTATCAAAATCTCATTGTAAAATCACTGAAGGCAAAAATTTTTGTCTCTTCGGCTGTTGTGTCGCGATGTAGATTGATTGAGTCTTATACAAATCATCCCACCTGGGATGAAATAAATCAAAGTTTTAAAATTTCAAAAGTTTCTTCTATTTGTCCATCCAACTACTAATATATATATATATATATGAAACGGTGATGAAACCGTGTCCCGACCTCTCTCCAAATCAACTGGCGTTGGGAATCGCTTGTAACATCACGGAAAGAGACCGTTTCGGTGGTCCTGGAGTTGTCGTCTGGGGAGGCATTATGATGAACGGGCGGACTGAGCTCCACGTTTTCGACAGAGGCTCTGTAACTGGAGATCGCTATTGTCAGGAGGTGATCCTTCCCCATGTGCGTCTGTTCCGAGGTGCCATTGGACCAGACTTCGTTTTTATGGATGACAATACACGGCCACACAGGACTCATGCTGTTGAGGAGCTCCTGGAAAGTGAAGATATCACTCGAATGGATTGGCCGACGTGCTTCCCTGATTTAAATCCGATAGAACATGTGTGGGATGCTTTGGGGAGACGCCTTGCGGCACGATTACATCCTCTTGGGAACACCCGACAACTTAAACAGATGCTGATTGAGGAATGGGCACTCTTACCTCAAGAACTATTGGACAATCTGGTACTGAGTATGGGAAGACGGTATGAAGCAACCACTACAGTAAGGGGAAGGCATATCCCATACTAAGGAACTTCTGCTTGCTGTTCTTCCTCTTGGACAGACAATCATGTGTAACGATACTATGATTTCAATAAAGACTTTTTTTGTTTGATTCCATACTGTATGCATTGTATTCATTTCTGCGCAACTATGCTTTCGTCATTCTTTCAGAACAAAATGCTGTATTTCATTTCTGAATTTCATGTCTCTCAGATGATTTCTCGTGAAGTTATGGCAAAAAACATACCTGTTGCTTAAGTTAGTTTTGCACACCAGTGTATATATATATATATATATATATATATATATATATATATATATATATATATATATATATCATGAAAATTAAAT
>JAPMOR010055156.1:0-56214 GCA_026543865.1 Argiope aurantia | reverse complement strand
AGTTAGTCGCTTAAGAGGCTAGTTAATTAATAATAATAATGAAATAGCAATGCCGTTTAAATGAACTTTATAAATACTAGCTAAAACATCTAGTTTAATTATTACATTAACTATTACGAGTAGCAAAATATTTGCCATCATTAAAAAAAAGTAAAATTTTATTTTATAAGATTAAAGAAAAATAAGAGAACTGAAAAGATATATATATATATTCTTACAGCGGTAATTTGATAGAGTTCTGAATTTAAAAGAGAATATTTTTGAGAAGAAACTGTATTCCATTTACAAATTTATACTGCGCTTTAAAAAGGAAATGCGGATGCTCTGTAACGAGGAAAAATAGTTGGAAGAAATAAAAATATATTTGCGAAAACAAACGCGCTCTTCGAATGAGCTCGGTTTATTTTAAGAATTTAACACCTATACACGACAAATTTATTATAATAAAAGCAGTCGGAAAACCAGGTAACGTCTTAAGGATTTTGAATTCATTATTAATTAGCAAAAGTAGTCTCCCCGAAATTTTCTCGTAAACTCCCAAATAAAGATATCGTTCCAGAAATGCCTTGCATGCAATAGCTTAAAATAGTTATAAATATTAACCTTTTTGTTGTGTGAATTTTGCATTTTTACTGAATCTGTCGTTTAATCTGTGGGCTAGTTTGTTGCATGTAGTGCTTTCGAATTTTATGTGGGAACAATACATTTATTACAGAGTATGTAAGAAGTGTTTATTGCACAGTGTGCGGGGTATCGATAGAGATTGTCTCGTTATTTATTATTTGATTCAAAGAAAAAGTTAGTAACCGTCTGAAAAAACTTCGAAATGAATTAAAAGGAGGGGAGAAAAGTCATCCATAAACCAATTTCAAAATTGTTAATTCATTGCAATTCGTGCCAACATTGGCGATCCAGATAACATGCAAAAAGAACTGATTTTTCTTTTCCTTTTTTTTCTTTGCTATTCAGTTGTTTTAAAACCCTTTACATGAACTTATGACTCATGGGAAAAAACAGCTTATGTCATTATCACCTTTCAAAAACATCTGGTAAAATATATAAAAAAAAGTTTAGGCCTAACTAACAGCATTATCAACACCATAATAGCTAGTTTATATGGATTTATATAATATTTGTTTTTTAAATGAGCTCATGAAAAACTCAAAATCAATCTGAATCAATCAGTGGGGTTTTTTAGAGCATTCGAACGAAGAAGAGGCGATTATTTATATACTAATATAAAGTATTTAATGGTCTAAAATTGATTTATAGTATTTAAATAACATACTTCTTCAATATACTTGTAAACGTTTCAGATCCTTTAACAGAACATGAGTTATTACTTCAACCTACAGGAGTAGTCTCCCGAAAACTTTCTTGCATACTCCGTAATAATAATGCTTTTCCCCTCGCTTTCCGTATAAGAATGTAGATCTTAGGCAAAAATGTGAATGCCACGAGTGCTCATGTTTTTATTTTCAGAGTTCGACACATGAAAGTTTTATACTTCGTCGTATTGTAGAGAAATCCAGTATTTTTATATATATCATATCACCAAATATTAAATATGAAATGTTCATCTCTAAGCTAAAGTTAAATATTTTCACTGCAACTCTCGTCTGAGCTTTGCATTTCTTTCTTTTTCTTTTTCAATTAACCTCTGACATGCTATTAAAACGTAGATAACTCCAAACCAGAATCTGCACGATTTCTGCCATATATGCAGGAACAATAATAGTTTAATGTTACAGATATTTCAAGGCAGTAAATTGGAAATTCCAAGTTTGAAATCAGATGCCATTTTAAAAAAAGTGTTTGTGAGACTGATTAGTATCAAATTTGACCTTATATCCAGGAACATAACCACAACATCTCACACACTAATGCTTCATTACTAATGTTTCCTTATCAAATATTAGTACTTCATTACCAATGTCATTTCTTTGTTACCGTTGATCAATTAGCAGTATATTAACTGTCCAAATATAGCACTCACATGTCACGTAAAAATAATGTTAATTTAATTAAACAAGGCCTAATTAATTTAATAAGCTTTTAATAATTTTACTAAATTATGCTGAGGTTCGGAAAATATAAAAAAAATATGCAACAAATATTTTAATTGCTTTTTTTTTATTCTTTAAAAAATCAAAATATCCTTCGTTTTTTTTTAATTTTATTTTTATTTTCGCGCATGTACAAAGAACAAAAAATTTTAAGACATCCTCAAATCCGATTCACACATTTTTGGAATTACGACTGTAATAACGATTGACAATAACTCAAAAAAGCTTCGAGCTAGACGAAGGAAATTTGGCATGTGGTTTATGCTCTTTTTTTTCATTGCATTTATCAAATTTTGTTCAAAATACATTCCGAAGCAGTCTATCCATCCAGCTGATTAAATATATTTAAGCATGAAAACTACAACACGAAGATGCTATAGTTTGGTACACAGTTTTAATATTTAAATGTATATGTGTAAGTCATATCACTGACTCTCCGACCCGCCCGAAGGCTCACGAATAAAGAATACTGAATGACCGGACCGCCGCAATAGCAGCATTGGCGAGTACTGTGGTTAGTCCTAAGGGCCATCATCGACCACGGTACAACCCTTCCCGAAGGAAGTACGCTTCGTCATCGATGGAAGGAGCCAGATCCCCCAACTTTTTGTGTACCCTCCAGGGTGGAGAGATCCAACCACCATACCGGAAGCATCTCATCCTCATTACGAGGTGCCCCCGGTTTTAGTTTAGTTTTGTTATATTAACGTCCCGTTGTAAAGCAACACTATGGCTATTTTGGGACGGAACTCGTAATTTTGAATCGCGGTCAGATGACTAGGACGACACGAGGTGCCACCAGGGGTTAATGTATACATGTATCAAATTTAGCATTAAATCTGTCTAGGAGTTGACCATCTGTCGGTCTTAATTTTCACAAGCATGCAAACGAGATTGTTCAAACCACGCAGTGACTCAAATATATGACATTCGGTATTTGATATTTTGATTACAACTTCAACCCTCTCAATGCGCATTCTGTTCTCTGGTACTTTTGCATTAACCATATCCCAGCGATTATTCGCCAATATAAATATTAGGGTGTAACATAAGTTTCTTTCTTATTTCTAATATGAAATGAATACACAATATTTACTGTTTATGATATTTTTTTTATTATTATATAAGAACCCTTTTGCTCTATTAACTTCTTCCTCACTATGCTTTCTTTCCAAAATTGCTGTATTTTGGACAAGAACTAATCCTCGATGTGCACTTTTATTTCACTGATGGATTTAAAGCGTTTATCGCGAAGAGAATTCTTTTAAGGATAGAAACAAGTAATAATCGGAAGGAGCGAGGTCTGGAGAGTATGTAGGATGCTGTAAAACATCCCAACCAAACTGCAAGAGCTTCTCTCTTAAGACTAATGCAATATGTGGTTTCATGTTGTCATGATGAAAAGCAACACCTAGTCGGTTCATAAATTCTGACCGTGTTTTTTTTTCTATGACAGTTTTCAGTTGATCCAGTTGATGACAGTATTTCGTAGAATTTATTATTTCACCTTGAGGACGGAACTCGGTAGAAAATTATTACGCCTTTCCAATCCCACCAAATGGACAAAAGACTGGAATAAAGAATTTTTTGGTGTGTAGTCCCGACTTTGCGACAATTGAAGGCCTATTGTCCTCACACCAAGTGTGTTTTTCTATGCAGATTTTCATATAAAATTCAAGTTTCGTTTTCAGTGACAAGCTTCTTTAAAAACGCAATGAGAAAGAAACTTTTGGAACTCCCTAATACTAAAGATTGCACTCGAATATACCCTTTCATAATTATTTTCGCCAGTGTCATATACTTAATAAAACACAAGCATATTTAATAGAGATAGTTGAGATTTTTTTTTAATTTCCTTTTATGAATTTTTACTTTTTAGAACTTTTTGCACCGACCCCTCAACGTTCGTTAATACCGTTCGCGCGCTTTATTCCATTCGCATAAACCTCCCCTGGCTGCAGCAACTAGAAATCGATGTTATTATCATTCCCATTTCTCATAGTTTGACGGAATAAAATGCAGGAAGGGGACAAAAAAAATGTATCAATGCGAAAAATGCCCATTAATCTTGTCCTACTTTTACCTGTCAGCCCGCTCTCCATTCAAAATAACGGCAAAGTGTTAAAAAAACACAACCTGTCAATGTCTAAAAAGAAAGGCGTTTTCCTCCATTCGATTTTTTTCTTGCTCTTGCTGTTGAAAGCGTGAGTTATTCATGTGGGGATTGGGAAAAGTGGGAAATGTTCGATTTTTTTTTCTTTCTGTTTTATGTATATAATTTTCTCGGAGAAATGCTCAAAAGGGAAAAGTAAATATAAACCCAAGTGTTTGTTGGATTAAGAATTTTATGAAATTTGATCAATTATTTGAATATTTTTACTGTAAATCTAATAATCTAGAAAATTTTGGCGATTGGCAACACAATGGATGGAATTTAATGATTTTTATATATATTTCCATGGCAAACGATTATGATGCTATTAATTTATTTATGTATTTTAATCAGCGACATCTATTGGTAAACATGCGAAGTATCTATATAAATGACAATGGGTTTGGGTTCTACCCATTTACTATTATTTTAATGTCATCATTTTGAAAGTTTTCCATTCAGTATTAGTGTGTTATTCAGTGCCTAAAGACACCAATCATGGTACGCTCCAAATTGAATTTTCGACATTCATTGCTTTTTTTGGTTTGATTTGAAGAAATCTGCAGCCGAAGCCCATCAGATACTTTTAGAAACTTAGTGTTGATGCATATACCAATCGTCGATTTTGATTTCAACGATTTCAGAATGGTGATTTCGGTGTCAATGACAAAGAAAGGCCTGGAGGTCCCAAAAAATTCGAAAACAATCAGACAATCAATGCAAGACTTATTGGACTAAAAAGAAAAAAGTTGTACAAAAGGATGGAAAATATTTTGATTGATATATATTGTACAATTTTTCTCAATAAATGCCTTTTTAAAGTGTAAAAACGATCAAAATATATGTAAGCACCTAATAAAATGAAAGTAATTATGCAAAATTAAAAACTCACAAACTATTAACCAATAGATAAAAAATAATAATAAGGATATCAAATTTTACAAACTTTTTTTTGTAACATAACATTTTATTTTTTTATGTTAAAGAGTATTCATGATAGCCATATTTATATTTAAAAAAATCAATAGAAATTACATTAGAAAAATCATATTATAATTCATATCATATTATCATATAAATTATATTGTTATTATCACATTAGAAAAATAATATAAGTTCACATCTTTATAAAGTTTGAATATCATTACATAATCAATTATTTTTTCCTTTGTTAATGGTCATCAAAAATAATATTTGTTATCGTTGATGAACTTAAACTATTAATATATATTACTATTAACATACCGTTGCTGATATAACTATTAACAAATATTTGGCTAAATATTGCAAAAAATAGAAAAATATTAAATTTTACAAAATATTCTTCTAAAATAATATGTTTTCTCGAGATATTTTTTAGTATTTTAAATTAATTTTTTTTTCTCTACAAGAATAATGATATAAAATTTTGATTAATAAACTCAATAAGAATTATACGAAGATAAAAACTAACAAACTATTAACCGATAGATAAAAAAAATATTATTAAGAAATCAAATTTTACAAACAATTTTGTTACAATTTTTTTATGACAACAAACTTTTTTTTATTTTATAAGGCAAAAACTATTACGATAAACATACCTTCATGAAAAAAACCCGAAAATAATCATATAATTTCGCTTTTTTTTAAAAGAAATTTGAATATTAATGAATAATTATTTATTTTTTTCCTTTGTTAATCCAGTTTTGTCATCAAAAATATTTTTATAGTTGGTGAATTTAAAAATAAACTATAGAACTATTAAAAAAATTTAGTCAAACATATATATAAAAATTAGGAAAGTATTAAATTTCATAAAATATTCTTCTAAAATAATATTTTTTTTCTCGGGATATTTTTCTTAGTATTTTAAATTAAATATTTTTTGTCCACAAGAGTAATTATATCAAATTCTGATTATTAATTCAGTAATTCTTAAGCAAACGAGACGGTTTTTATACACAGCTAAATAGAGCTTAATTTTCAAAAACATAAATTCCGATAGGCATATTCTAAAAAATATTCAATTCCTATAACAACAACCGTCAGCTGTATGTTTAAACAAAATTTAGCTTTCTAGAAGAAAACAAGATGCGTAGCTAATTCTTAATCAGTAAATAATCTTGGCAAATTCTTTAAAAAAATTATTTGTTTCATTACTTATTTATTTATTTTATTTACATATTCTGTCAAAAATTTCAATTTAACTTTCTTATTATAAAAAACTCGTAATCTCATTTTAAATTAATGAATTCTGTTTTCTTATTTTTATAAAAAAAATAATAATAACTGATAGTGCAGACGATTTTTATCCGTTGCTAAATTTCGTTTTCTTAAAAACATTAATTTCAGAGCACATAGAATTCTTAAAAATATCCAATTATCACTCCAGTAATTGCATTCTATAGGTTACTGCAAGATTTGCCATTCAAAAATAAAAAAAAATTATGTTGCCAATTCTTAATAAGTAAATAATCTCCGAGAGCAATATTCTACTGGGATTATTCGAAGGTGAAAATATAATTAAAAATGGTGTTCTTCTTTACTTTTTTTTTCTTTCTGTCCAGAGAAAATATTTAGATTGCTCGTCACCATGTTCTTACTAACCATAACATAGGATTAAACAACTTTCGTAGGATATTAAGCAAGTTCGAAATTTCCCGCTGATAGCAAAAATTGTGGGATTACTTATTTTAAAAAAGAAGTACTTGCAATTATGGAGAAGGTATTAAAAGTAGGTGTATTACTTTTTAAATATTTTTTTTACTGTTAAAAGTAATAGACGCTAAGCCGCTTATCGTGTATTAGTTTTATGTGATGGTTTTTTGCATTACCAGAGAATGGTACATACTTTTAATGAACTTGTTTTGCCATTCTTAGAGCTTTATAAATGTGTAAAATTAGTGAAAAAAATAGGTTTTTATGAGTTTCGTAAAAAATTATGTAAAATATATATTTTAGCTTGAGGTTAATTTTTTTGTCCACTACATCATTTCTAGGGGGAAAATCTTGTAAGTGATTTTTTAATGTTTTGTCCTTTTGCTTTATGTTTAGGAAGAGTTAGTAAAGATTTTTTAAAAAAAAGGGTTAGACGTAAAGATATAAAAAAAATTGAAAATATTTATCATCACATAAAGTGCCATAAAAATAATTACAAAGGGCTATGTTTCTTGCAATCAGGCGCTAGGGAAAATGAAGTTTGCATAAAACATGTGCAGTAAATAGCTAATTTTCAAAAAAGTTTATATAATAAATAAGTTTCTAAAAAGCATCTTAACTTTTTTATAAAACATTATGGCGCTGTTAATTTTTCATTCTACAGATTATTGCCATTTATTTATAAACAGAAGCTAAAAAAATTTTTAAATCATTTAATGTAAATATTTAATATTTTTTCTAGTTGCAATCATTAAATATTTTTCCCCTATTTGAGCAATAAATGGATATATTTTAATAATAAGATTTTAAAGCAGCGATTCTCAACCTGTGGGGCGCGCCCCGCTAGGTGGGCGCGAGAATATCCAAGAGAAAATATTATTAAAAAAAATTGATTAACTGACTGAAAGGAAAGCACACATACACATAAAAAAAACATTTCGACATATTTAATAACTTATTGAAGTAAAACAACTTACTAAATCAAAACTTGCTTAATCAAAACATACTAAATTAAAAACAAATTTAATGATTATTAGTGACTTCCTTGGGCATTAAGGCTTAATATTAGAAATATCCATTCTCAGTTCTGTTTCTATATTTTGTTTTCAAAGAAGCCACAGCAGAAAATCCAGTTTCACAAAGGTAGGATTTTGAATAGTAATAGAATGTGAAATGCCCTTGTTTTTAGTGCAGAAAAATCATCCTTAACCCTGCCCAAAATTCAAATAATCATTTATTACTAAACTGTCTTTTAGTTTCGCCACTTGTCGTGAAGTCTATGAATTTTTCTTCCTCATCAATTGAGAGTCCTTCGGGAGTCTTATGAAATGGATCCCTAACACAGTTGCTATCGGTTTGTCGTCAGCATGAAAATACTTTTTTGAAATTCTTTGCCAGCATGGCTAAATGATTTTCAATGGTTACAAAAACAGCTTTTACATGTTCTTCTTCAGCCTTATAAGTTTTAGTACATTCATCCACATTTGCAAACATTGTTAGGTTTTTTGCTTTAAATTTCTGCTCCACAATTCCAATTTTCTACAAAAAGCATTAAATTTATCACTCGTATCCAACATATGTGTATTTGCTCCTTGGAGTTGAAGATTCAAGATATTTAATTTCTCGAATATGTCGACTAAGTACTTCAATTTCATCACAAATAAACTGTCTCGAAAATTCTCGTCTGTTTTCTGCTTCTAGGAAATGGCGATTTCTTCTCTTAATTCATAAACATGTTGCAAAAATTTCCCACGTGATGACCATCTTGCCTCGCAATAAAATAGTAACGCTGAAGGTACTGAACACATGTCTTTACAAAATGCGGAAAAGATTCTCGATTTCAGGGGTCTCATTTTTATATAATTTACTACGGTTTCAACTGTAGTTAACACAATATCAAACCAGGACTCATTTCTATCGAAGCCAAAGTTTCTCTGTGGATCATGCAATGTGTGCACTGAGACGATTTTTGTTTTAAAAGTGCTTGGAATCTTTCGGACATTGAACGAGCACCATCGGTGCATATTCCGACGCAATTTTTCCATTCTATGTTTGCCTCGTTCATAAAATCATTTAAAACAGCAAATAATGCGAGCGCTGATGTTTTGAGTTCTATTGGTTTGCAGAAAAGTAGTTATTTTACTACTGACATATTATCACAAATTCGAACATAGGCAAATAAATGAACATCTTTATTACTATCTGTTGCTTCTTCAAGCTGTAGTGAAAACAATTTGTCACGCAACTTCGAGAAAAACTGACACTGTACATCTTCAGCTATATCGCCAATTCGACAGGCAACAATATCATTTGAAAGAAGTATGGGCTGCAATTGTTTTGAAAAATTATCTCGGAAACATAGTTTCTACAATCTCAATTGCTTCTGGCAAAATAAGCTTTCCGCCAATGGTGTGAGGTTTTTTACATCTGGCTGTTTTATATGAACATTGTAAGAAAAGCTTTTTTTATTCACAGACAAAGTTTCTTTAAAGAATGATTTTTGCTTGTCATATGATTTTAATTTTAATTCGAAGAATTCGTTGCGTTTTTTGACGTACTAACTATGAAGCGTTTCCGAATCTCATTTAAGTTTATTAGGTTTCATGCTGTCTGCGACCAACATTTTTGAGCAAATGATACACGGGGCCTTTTTTCTTCATTTACTTCAGTACTGGTTAAACCCAAAATTTAAGTATTCTTGAGAATATTTCCTTGATATTTTTTCGGAACCATGCTCGTCTGTGTACTTGTTGATGCTTGACTATCGTCTAATGCTTGCTTACTTAAAAATTTATCCATGAGTCTGCATAAATCGTTGCCGTGAATATTTTATATGGTGAATTGCAATTAACACGAAAACATATATAACATACAAATTTGCGATAGATTCGATAGCGATAAAAGGATCGACTCGAATGAGACTGGCTGGAATTGAAACTTGCGTTATCGAAAATGTTCCTTCTTCCAATGAGAAAACATTTGCTCCGCGCATGCTCGAGACGGCATCGGTCGTGTGGATTCCCTTCCACAAACATTCCTATTTTTTTTCACTTTTATTTTGTCATGCTTCTGTTTTATTTCTTTTATTATTCGAAAAAATGTATTCCCAGTTTCTAAATTTAGCTCACCTCGTCTAGGTTAACTTTCATTGACGAATTTTTCTACTTTCATATTCTTTTAATGTTTTCTCCCAGTTTGGATTTCATTTCAAATATAATATTTAAATTTACTCCGCTTTCATTCGCTTCATCTGTTCACCGCCCGCTTGTCCAAAATGCAAGATGTGGTTTCTCGCCAACGTTGGCTCGCTTTTACTCTTGTTTTGGTAGTTAGTTAAAAATAATTTTAAAACAGAATCCAAAATACTCCATATACATTATTGTTGTAGCATTTTATTGTAAGCGGGGGGCGCGATGAAAATTATGATTGAAAATTGGGCCACGAATACTGAAAAGTTGAGAAACGCTGTTGTAAAGAAAAGAATATGTTACTAATTAATGAATTCGATTTTTGTTTGACAAAATAACAGCAATTAAGCATTACTGAAAGCCTTTTTGGTATTCCAAGTAAGAGCAAACGATTTTTGATAAAACAGTTTTTGAGTTGTTTCATCCATTGTTTATTTTTAGACCTACTTAATCTAATAATTTGCTTTTTAATTAATATAAACTTTAATTAATTATTTTTTTTCCTGAACACTGTTTATTTTATAAATATCGTTTTCTATTTACATTAGAATCAACATTACTGGAGTTAAGTCTAATTTAAAATAAATTAGTTTTTTTTAGACTTCATCCTGTATACAGTTAATTCTAAAGTTTTTAAGATTAATTTTTTAATTTCTTTAATATATAGTAATAGATAATGTTCATCACTGATTTGAAGAAACGATTAAGTTAAAAAAGCAAGCTTAAATATTGGCTTATAGATATCTCATTTAAGAACTCAATATTTATTAGAAGAACTCAAGGTTCATCATTAACAACTCAAGACAATCTTATTTAAATTCAACATATTTAAGACTGACTTCTTCATATCTCATTTAAGAGTTCAAGATTGTTAGATGTAAATTCAGAAAAAAAAATTGTATAACAATTATCTACTTTTCCGTGATATGAGCCAAACACAGAAAAATAAATTTGCTTCAACTAATAAAAAGTTCGTTAAGGCATTAATAATGAAAACATGTCGTGCATTTCAATATTTTTTTAATTTAATTAAACATTTGTTATTTAATCAATAGACGCTGAGCAGTTATTTTATGATAAAGGGAAATATTTTTAGAATTTTATTTTATTATTGTGCAAAATTTAAATATACCCAGTTTTGATAGGTTCATTTTGAACTAAATGCACCAAACTAACCACAATATAATGGATTTAAGACTTTATATCTTAACAGAGAAAACTTGAAACTCGATTTCATTTAATCGGATATTTTAATACTGACGCTCATTAAATTAAAAACATAAAAAATTTTCTTCCTTATTTGGCTTTTATGATGAGGTCTAAACAGCATCAGAACAAATCATGAAATTATATCATTTTGAAAAAATCAAATTTATTAATTATTTTCTTTTTTTTAACGAAATTCTTAAAAGCAGAAAGATCAGATGAAATCGAATAATAGAGACATCATTATAAGAATAAAACCAAAATAATTATTTCCTATAAACTATTTAGCATCAGTACTTTAAACGCGGTTTGTTCATTTTGGGGAATTTTCATAATTCATTACTATCATATGGAACCTCATATTTTTTAAGAAAAAATATTCACTACTCTTTAAAATCCAATTGCCAACTTATTTCATATACGAGAAATCCAATGCTGTGATGCTTTCTTATGCTAAAAATAAATGAAATAAAATTATTTTTCTCACAGTTATTCAAATTTACCGAAATACTAAGCGATTTCTATACTGCGCATAAAAATCGTTTGACTGAAAAATTTATAATAAGGCATTGTTTTCATTCAAATTGAAGGTTTCATACAGTTGATAAATGCTGATGGAAATTATTGCTATGCTACAGTTGATAAATACTTTTGAAAATTGATAATGCAAACATGAATAGGATTCTATTTGTAGTTGATATGATTTAAAAATTCGATCTTTGTTACTTTATGCAGGAGAAGTATTTCCATTCAGAAATCAAATATAAAAATGCCAAAAACAAAAATCGATATTAAACTTCCTAGACTTACCTTTTAAATCTGAAAATAAATTTTTGTAGCTCTATTTTTGGTGTAAAATAAAAAGATAATTACCATTTATAACGCATTCACTGCCAGCGAAATTTATAAACTCTTAATTTCACAGCAATTTCCTACGAGATATCTCGTAAATGGTAGTGATTGGGTTAAAAATAACATCAAATGCCTAAACTACTAGCATTAACTTGCAAGAAATTAGTTAATTTTATTTATAAGAAGGAATTCGAAAAAAGTATAAAATTTCAACTACAAAAATATGACACATTTCAAGGATTACGACGGTTTCTTACTAAAATGCAATACCCTAAACAAATACAGACATTTTTCTAAGGATAATTTTTCTAATTATTATAATATATATGGTATATATAGTATTCAATAAAATTGTTTGTTCGAAGAAGTGTGATATGATGAGCTTATAAAAGTTTTCAGTGGTTTCATTCAAAATGTAAATCTCATGACGCCAGCAGATGGTGCTTACGTTTGAAGGATAAACACGATAGAAATTTGAAATTCGGATTTGATTTAATGCTACAATTTAATCCATATTTCCGATTCCTATATTCCTGAATAAATATTTACAGTTTAGAAGCAAGCTTCGAAATTCCAGAATATTTTAAAACGAATTTCCTTGTTGAAGTTTCCCTCTTGAATATTCTTTGAATATATTTACCTCCTGCAAATGTGCTTTTTCTCTATTAGAACCTTAAACAAATACAGTATCTCAAAATCTAATTATCGTTAAAATGTCTATTTTTGGTTCTGATTCTGCAGGATTTATCCTCTTAGCTATGTAATTTCGTTGTTGATTCATATTTTATTAGTTGGAACTTTAAGAGTTGTAGTTAAATTTCAACATTAAAAATAATGATATAAAATAAATAATACATTGAAAAGGAGTTAAATATATGGATAAAAATTTATTTTCCAAGTTTCAAACTCTCAATTTTAATAGTAAGTTATTATAAATTATAAAAATAGTAAATATTTCATTCACCAATATAGTTAAGTTATTGAATTATCTTGAAGTCTTAAAATTTAATTTAGAGCATTCAAAAGAAAAAACATACATATGAAAAAAGAAATCTTATAGAATTTTAAGCAATATCCTGAATTCTTATAATATAAATCAAATATATAAATATATAACTGAAGACAAAAATCTCAGAATTCTTGGAATATATTACATCAACTTTATTATTAGTGTTGCCACTCTGAGAGTTCTAAACTTGAAATTTAAATGCCTACAGCAAAAAATATCCCAACTTGATTTTACAAAGAATAACTAAACAAGTATCTAAAAATCAAATTATTTCAATTTTTTTTTTAATTCTTTTCTTTTTCTACTTCTACAACCAGTTAATGTCAATTCATATTTTAGCACAAGTAATTCTATGAATCATTAAAAAAATTGCTCTAAAATTATGTTAAAATATTAAATATATTACATGCAATTGCATAAGGATTTTGCCTATCTTAACAAGACTGATGGTTAAAACAAAAACAAAATATTTTAACATATTAATCTCTCCAAATTATGAAATTCTTATCAATTTAATATTCAAAATATAAAAGTTAACAAAAACGTTTCCAACAGTACTTTTGCAAGACTTTAAAATTAAATCGAAAACAGTAGACAGCTGTTTGATGAAAGAATAAAAACATATAGAATCCTGGAATTCTGATTTTATTTAAATGTATACTTTAATCTATATTCTCAATTCATACGCTACAAAACAAATATTTTTATACGAGATACAAGTTTTGAAATTCTAGAATATTCTAAGATCATCATAGTTGCCATCCTACGCTTTCTGAACTTGGAAAGTTAATTACCTTATCTCATTTGAACCTCGTTTTCATACTTTCAGATAAAAAAAGTAAAATAAAATTTAAAAAAATAACATTTCCGGCATCTTAAAATCCAATTACGCCAAACATTGTGTTCAGATTTTCTTAAAAATATCCACTGGTACCCTAATTTGCAACGCGCTTAATTAAAGCTTACCGTCCTGATTTCGAACATATTTCGAACAAAAGACTTCCCCACCGGCCCCCCTCAAACGAACAATGGGAGGGGAAGGAGTCGAATGAAAAGGAACAGTTCCGTTATCAGGAAGTGAGAGCGTTGAAAAGTTAGCACTCAAAGGGGGTCAGCTGGGACAATGCAACATCCCCCGGCAGGTTGTTTCATGGTTGAATGAGGTGGAGCTAACAAAATAGTGAAAACGGTCTTCTATGTCAGTGTGTACATGTCCTTTGGATAGTGACAGTGTTTCAGGGAAACTGTAACTGCAAAAGGGGTGGTTTTTCGAAAGACGGGATATTGATGAGCGGTTATATTCTTTTACAATGTGGAATTATCATTTATCAATGTCGTATTTTTTACTATGTGCAGTAGTTTTAAAAAAAAGAATATATGTTAAAAGTTCTGTATATGTTTTAAATGTTCAAATTATTATTATTAATGTTTATATTAATTATATTATTATTATTATAGGCTCAGCTCCCGTATACGGCCTCCGCCAAATTGGCGAGAAATTTGGCGATAAACGGTAATTTCTGGTTGCCGTCATCGGCTTATGTATTCTTTATGGTAACCTTAAACCTTAGAGCATATTCAGTATTTTTATGTGTTTTTATAAGGAGCAGCTCACATATACAGCTATTAACTTTTATAAACTTTGCTTTTAAAATGAAAAAAATATCAACGTTTTCATGAGAACATATTGAGCATAAAATTAAGAAATCATTTTTAAAAATTGGAGCAAAAAATAATTTCGTCATCATCATTTAATATTAATTTTGAGCATTTCATTATACTTAAAAGCAAGTGAGCATTTCATCATGCTTCATTATACTTATAAGTAAACAAGTCGTTTCATTTGGATCTTTATCATAAATATGTCAATACCCCCCCCCCCCGACTTACGCTCGTGTATTTTGTCAGTCCTAGGATTAAGCTTAAACATGGCTTCAAAAATTAGTCAATAATCACAACATTTATCTGAATTATTTAAAATAAAAAGGGGGGCATCGCCACCCCCTGACTTATAGTCTACTGCATTTTGTCAGTCTTAGAAATAAGCCTAACGTGGCTTCAAAACTTCCGGTTAAGAATAACAACATCCTAAACACGCATCATTGGCGACTTCTTGGCGAAAAACTGGTGCCACTAGACCGTATACGGGAGCTGCTCCTTATTATATTATATATTATATTATTAATAATTATAATAATTATAATTAATAATTAAATAATTAATTATTAAATGTCAAAAATATGTTCAAAGAAGACCGAGTTGAAAGCTATTTAAAACGGTTGTATGACAATTGCGTACCAGTCATAAAACTGTCAATCAATAGTCTCGTTTACTATGCGGTTGTGCTATCGATAAGGGTCAGTTCTAGAAGAGGTTACAACATTGTAAACGTTATCTAAAAGCGTCATATTTGACAAGAATTAGCATGATGTTTGACACACTTTCGAATACTTAACGATACGTTCATTAATTCAATTTCATGCGTTTTAATATTATATAAATAATTTCCACTTTGATTTTTTATGAAAGATGGATTGCGTTTCAGTGTATGATAAAAATCATTGAGGAGTGATATTTCTTCTCAAATAAATAGTGTATCCACTTCGAAATAATAATCATTTCTTTTCGATTTTAGATACAAGTGCATTACTTTACATAAATATAACGTTTTGCATTAAACGAAAGAGTTCGCGTTTCAGTTTTTGCTTTATTTCTTCTTGCTTCGTTTATTTAATTCAATAATTTCGAACATTAAAATATATGTTATTTAAATATAGGCACTTAAAAAAAGTTGTTTCTTAAATTTAAAGTACTATTAAATGAGGTTAGTGGTATTGGAATGATTTGAAGGGAGTGAAAAGTTGCAAAAGAAATTCTTGAAATGCCGTAATTAGCAAGAAAAGCTTCCAACTACGGATGTTACGTTTCCATGCTATATCAGTTTTTTTTAAATCAGTTTCCAGAGTAGAACGCCATTATAAATTTAAACTTTTCTGTTTAACATCGTAGATTTAATTTAAATGTTGTTACATTTTTTTAAAAATCTGTACTCTGATAAAGATAAATTATTTGTTCATTATATGACTTTGCATTTTTTATATGAAATATTGTAAGTATACGGTGCATAAAATAAATAGCTTAATAAATCAGAAGTATATTAATATTTTGCTAACTGATCATTTGTATCTGCGAAAATTTGTAGGAGATATTAGCTGGATTCAAATTTAATTTTCTTCTAGTTGCACTTTTATTAAACAAAAATCCAAATCTACTGTTAAAAAATAAAATTGAATTTAAGAAATGTGATTTTTACATTAATATATGTATTATATGTTCTTCAGAAACTTTAATTTTAATGAAGATCGTTCTTATATGTATAATAAACCATTAAAAATAGTGTTGAATAAAGTTCTGGTAATACACTCTTCAACAATATACATCTGCACCTTTATTGAAATGTTTACTGATTAGCTATGCGTTTTTTCCATATTTTAAACAATGTAATTATTTCTAACTTCAGAAGAATTCGTGGCCATTTAAAACCTTCCAGGGGCTCTGAGATATTTCAAATCTCAAAGCACCTTTTTCTCTTCAATTTTTTATTGGTTTTAATTTAATTTTTATTCTGCAATTTTAATAGTAAATTTTGAAAACTGAAGTCGCAAGTCCCTCTCTAAAAAGACCAATTCAATATTGTACAAATAAAAAAAGCGCACAGTCAAAACGCAAAATTAATTTTTATCAAAATATCGAAAACAAAAGCAACGTTCTATAACACTCTAAACAATATTGTAAAAGGAGGGAATATATTTTTTTGAACTGTAAAGCTCCAAATTTTTTACAATTATAAAATAGCATAACGAATAACTTGTAAATGGTAATTAGGAATGTTACTAGAATAAAATTCCAAAATTAATTTAATCAATACTTGATTATGACTTGAAAAAATTTGACTGCAGGGTACTCAGTCATTAAATCAAAGTATAAAACTAAATACCTTTCTACAACGACTAAAAAATGATCAAGAGCTGAGGGTATTTTTCTTTGTTGCTTTTTTTTTTAACTTTTCACTCTTTGTTAAGATTTGTCATTTAATCAGACTCATGATATTTAAATACTTCTTCATCCAACTAGAATATTATGTTAACTTACCTGCATATGCATTTTGCGATTTTTTCCTTGTGTTTATCAAAATTTAGTTGAAATACCAGTACATTTTCTCGCCAAATACTCTTGCCAACAGATAACATAGGTTTTAGCAAACCTAAACTAATCACTCCTTACCTCTATTTTTTTTTCAAAGAGTTACGCGTGATTTATTGGCCTATTAGTCCATATGCAGTAGTTTAAAAACTGTGTATGTTAAATGCTTTGCATATGTTTTATATATGGAAGATATCTAGGTTATAAAAATGCATTGTAAGTTTCAATCTGCAGACAAATGAATTCTCAAAGTTTTCTTTTTAAACAAATATTCTAGCTCAAACAAAATTCTTTTTGAAGTAATTTTCTATTCAATTCAGTAATTATATTTATAGTTATTATATAACAGTTAGTCAGTTATTATATATTTACCATTGCAGTAGTATAAAAACTGTATATGCTAAATGTAAGCATATCTTTTAAATAGTTTTGATATATTTCCATTTTATGGCAATTATCTAGGTTATAAAAGTTAAATTTTAAGCTGCAGCGAAACGAATTCTCAAAGTTTTCTTCAAACAAATTCTCTAAGTTACTTTTTAAACAAATATTCTAGCTCACACAAAATTCTTTTTGAAGTTATTTTCAGTTTAATTCAATTATTATATAACAGTTATTCAGTCATTATATTATTAGTTTGTGACAAACCACAGAAATTTCAACCAAGATCAGACGACGAATACGAAGACATTGAGAGGGCAATTCTTTCCAGATGTCCACCCTTCTTTAGTAAAACACTTTTGGTCTATAAGAGATTTAGAGGCCAACCAGGCCAACTATTTTATAACATGACAATAATTTTGTGAAATCAAGAAGCAAATCTTTGATTCTCCAGTCACAAAGCAGTGAGCTATCACCAAGAGATTTTTTTTCAAACAAATAGAAGATAATCTTTACAGTTCTTTTCAAACACCCATGAGGTACTTTAGATTGCTTAGGATCATTTGTAAGAAATATAGACATTGCTCGTGCAGCATTCAAATAGAATCAAATTTTGGATAAAGTAATTTGAAGTTCTCAGAAATTAATTTGGCAAAAAGAAAAAAAAAATGTTTAAATATCTTTGAGACACAAAAGTTACGCTTGATCTATATATATATATATGCATCTTAATATTTACAAAAGCCATAGTGATTATATATGTATATTTCGCGTCTCTTAAGAAACTCGACCGAATTCGAACCAAACTTTGCATATCAATTATTTAAAATAAGAGAAAAAGTACTGTCAACTTTCCAAAATGCAAAAGTATTTAAATATTCAATTAACTAAATATTAACCGAAATTCTGACTGTTTTCAGCCAAACTATAACTGACTGTAAAAACTCTAATGATAAAAAAATTTTAAGTTCAAAACATTTACACAAAATGTGAACATTATATAAAATTGAATAAGAAAATGTATGACAGAAGCATACAGTTCAACTAAAATTCAAATTAGTAGCTTGAAAAGGTTTAATTTTACTATCGTTTTATAAAATAAACGTAACTCATTTTATCAATGTTTCCGAAATTTGACAAAAAAGCGGCAGTAGTCTCAACAAAATTCTCTAGTAAGGGTTAGTTTGTCTTTTAAAAGCGTGTTTTTCACTACCAACCAAACCAAAATTTACCATAAAACTATTGCAGCCACAAAATTTGATAGAAACTTAAAATTTGGTGTATAGACTGCATACCAAATTTCAATCGTCTAGTTCAAAACATTTTTCAGTTTTCTTTGTCATTGACAGGCATAATACCAAAAATATTGTTACGTAATTTTCTTTACCGGGTTCGTTTGGATAGTGGGAGTGATATGGTTTGGAGAACGCTCAATCAGTAGGCAGAAGTAGAATAAAAACAACGACGTTTATTTACACGAAGACACACAGGACAGCACAAAGCGACAACTATATACAGCACAGAAGACGATTATCTTCACCCGAGACGTGTAGCATACCACAGCACACACAGCAGCATACAACCAGAATCTACTGCAGACAGTAGCGCACAGCTCAGTTCAGCACTAGCTTGACTCAGTCGCTTCCGACTCCTCCGTCTTCTACTTCTCCGACTCTGGCTCGGATTACTCCCTTCCCTTCTCTGGCAGCTGCAGCCCCTTTTATAGGTCTCAGGAGGCGGGGCTAGAAGCCTCTCAACCAATCAGGAACGTTCGAGGCGTATCTGGGTTCCTACTGGACGGATCGGGAAAATTCTCGAAGTTTCGGGTATTATCTATTTTGTCGCAGTGTCGCCAAATTGGTCGCCAAGTCGCCAAATGGTCGCCAAGTTTGTCGCCAAGCTCTGGGACCTCCGACGCGCTAGTCCCATTCAAATGACTGTAAAACTTTCTTTCTATTGATGGAATAAACTATGCTGGGAAGCCGAATTGCAGGTTTGTAACAATATGTTTTCCGAACTCAGAGAGATCTAAAACATCAAAATCTCGAATTCGAACGCCTTGATGATTACTACACTTTTCCCATACTTCGCGTACCAGAAAGTAATTGAAATACTCTATTCAATATATATATTCGATTACTGCATTAACCATTTTATATAAAAAATGAACAAATAAGCAAGCTTGAAACATCTTTACTCAGGCATTCATAGTCAGAATCCCTATTATAACCGATTTTTGAAAAAGCAGGATATTTTTTTCTCAGATTCTATTTCCTGACGTCATCGCATCGTATTATCGGAGTTTCAATTTCATGCCTAAGGTTTTATGTGCTGCTTACGTATATTTTAGTGCCTTCTACACTATTTGTTCGTATAATGAGACAGCGTAGTAAGTTTTCGATCCTGAAGCTTTCTTTAGAGGAAATATGAGCTTCGATTCGTGAAACATGGATTTATGGGAATAATTTAATAGGTTTTTTAGTACGAGTTCAGCATGCAGTGTCTTATATGTAGATGAATAGAAAACGTAGAAAAATAAGCAACTACAAAGAAAAAATTTCGCATTATCTCCTCAAAGTATACATATATATCTTTTCTCCCAAAAAAATTTCTTTTATTTAAAAAAATTAATTCTCTAATTGCAAAATAGTAAGATATTAATAATTATACAATTGACAATCATTCATGTTTTAGAAGCAAATACACATTTTACTTTCTCATATAAGAATGAGAAAGAAAATATTGTAATCATCAAAAAATTCAAACTCCAGCTTTGGCGATTCTCCACGTTTTAGTCCTCCCAGAGTTCTAAAAACACATTTTTTGGAAAATATCTGTCTGTGATAAAGATAACTCAAAATAGATTTGAGCTAGATGGTTGAAATTTAGTATACGGTCTTTCTATCCAGAGGAACTTCGTCTGTATGGCCTTTCGATTATAAATTAACTCGATTATTACAAATCGAAGAGAGCTGCATAGATATAATCCGGTATACAGTTTTAACATTTATAGTGTTGGCATCTATCAAATCTTGAGCCAAATCCAACAAGAGGTTGGCCGTCTGTCGGTCTGTGCTTTCATAAATGTAAACGCGATAACTCAAAAACGTAATGACTTAAATATATAAATTTGGGATGAGAATTTGTGACTACAGTTGCGGTTCTGTGTGAAAGTTTTGTCTCAACTAATTTGGAAAACCGTATTTAAAACATAAATTCTGATAATATTAACCGCATGTTAGGGATTTGTCGCCAAAAGCTCGCCAAGTATAATACGATAGATTCAGTAAAAATTTTAAATTCATGCCAAAGTTTAATATTTTTGCAACTATTGTATGTCAAGAACGCGTTTTTTTTTAAATTTTAATTAGTAAAAGCACGTGATGTTTTGATGGGTGAGTTTGAATTTCACAACATTAAGAAAATTAATAGCTTTGGAAGTCGTCTATTTCCAGTAGGTAAGTTATTGCGAATATTCATAGTGATGGTTAAGCCTATTTTCTCTCTGAATTATTAAAATTTCCTATTAATGCACATTTCTTAATTTCTTTTACATCTTCTGACTGAAAGAAGTGTTGGACTCGGCGAGCAGCTTTTATAATGTAATAATTTTGGGTGAACCGGAATTTAACCCCCTTCTTCGCCAAGTTACGATAACACGCCAAAGCTGGCAATCTTTATTATGCGCTATGATTGGACATCTGCTCCCTCGCTTTTGAATATTTAGCAAGACCGTTGTTGGCGATTTTTGAAAACTGCGCCAAGCAGGGGGTTAAACTCCGGTCGTACCATAATTTATTTAATTAGCGAAGTGTTAAATAAAGTGCAGCTGTAGAAATGCAGAATAAAACAGTCTGCTTGATTGATTGATTGAATGAGGGGGTTAAGGTGATTTTTAGCAGCAAAGGCTGTCATTCCAGCGTTCAACAATATCTCCAGTTAATAAATGTCAAAAAATGTCAAGTGTTGAAGGAAAATATGGTGTCTGCTGAAACTTTCGTACATAGATATGTTTACACTTCATTGCTGCCATTCTGTAAAAAGTAATAAGAGCTATTTCTGTGCCAAGTACGTTAGTGTTTTACATATAGAAATTTAGATTTTTTGTAAAACTTTTACACTAGAGTCAAGAATTTCCGACGACTAATATAAAACTATTTCATTCAGTATTATTTTTATTTTTGCTTTTATTTTATTTCTTTTTATACTCTTGTATTTTATTTTTTTTCTCTATTATTTTTTGATTTTTTTATAATGTGTTTGCACTTGTTTTCTGTTCCTTTAAGTTTGTTCCCCAGATGCTAATGTTTACTTGGAAATGTTATGTTTACTTCTATGAAATCATATTTTCAAAATTGAAATTTTCGCTTTGAATTCTCAATGGAATTTGATTTTTAATACTTTATACGTTTACCTGTTTGTTTGCGCGTTTGTATTTATTTTTTGTTTTATATATGTTATATCTATATTTTGTATTTATATTGAATCCTGTTTTTATTTTGATTTACTTTTTTTGCTTAGCTTTTAGTTTTTGTTAAGAAAATCGTTTCTGTACACGTTTTATATCATTTTTGACCTTACTTCTGTAAGTTTCGTGTTATACATTTGCGGTACTAGAGGAATAGATAATATTCCATTAATACTATAAATTTAAATTACAAATAATTATATTAAATATATTTAATTATCAATTTAAAAAGAAAAATGTTTATTTGTATTCTCTTTCATATAAATCTATAGTTTTTTCCCGATATTGCTGAAATTTTACACACGATATTTACAAAATAAATTTAAGATTACTGACAAGTTTTTAAATATTAAAGTGAATTAAAATATCAGTCAATTAAAAATGAAGCAATGTTTTGCTTTTTTCGGCAATATCATCCAAAAATATCTCCCAAAAATTATAAGACTCAAGTGGGAGGACGTTCTGCACTCACAGTTTTAAAGTGCACCAGACGCGCATACAGACATGCTTTATTCGGGGGAATAGGGTGCCAACCATGAAACCCTCTGGTTCCAAATCCGGGACTTTACCACCAGGCCACCATGGCACTTCTTAGAAGTCCTTCAGAAATGCGAAAGATACTGAAGCGATACTACAATTCCTCCCACAAATATCCCTGCATATTTGATGTGAAATTTTGAAAGGATGCATATGTCAGCCCTATACAAACTGACGTTGACGAATCTAACCCTTCTTTGCATGATGATGGAAATTTTCATCATAATATTTAGTCAATAAAATATTATACTCAAAACAGGTGTGCTGTAAATTGATTGTTGCTGGCAGCTTTTTTCACGACTGGTATTTAATAAGGAAACTATCTGTGAAAAAAAGTAATCAAATGTCACAATCATTATAACGGGTTTGAACTTGTCATTCCGCTGTTTGTTGTGGCTAGAAGAAACGTGCGATTTCTTGAATATTTTTTATAACAAATCTGAGATTTATTTGCTAATAAAAGTGATAGAGAGTGGATAAATTTAGAAGAGAGTGATTTTGAAAATTTTGTACTGAGCTTTAGATGTAAATTTTCATGACGATGAATATTTCCATCCTACTGTTTTTAATTGTTTTATATTACATATTTATACCAGGATTTTTTAAACATATTTTGTTTTAATCTAGAGCATGAATTATATCGCCTTGATTTATTTCATAAAAATAGAAAAAATTCACGCAAAGAAGAGTTAAGACATCAATGTCTGCACGTTTTCAACACATCACATCAACATGCTGAAAAAGTATGCAATGTGCTATCATATCGCTTTAATATTAGGATGTCCCAAAGGTTTCTTTCTCATCGCTCTATGAATGGCCTTATCTAGCACTGCTTGCGCAATCATGCAGGCTTATCTATTAGCCTTTTATGGCATCGGTTTCAGTCATCGTAGTGTTCTTTTACAGTACGTTTCGTTTGTCATACAGTCTCTTTTAAGATCGTGGCAGTATCTCTCTCCATTTGCTGGGATTGGAAAAGCGCAATTTTCTACGAACTCCTTCCTCAAGGTGAAATAATAAATTCTACGAAATACTGTCATCAACTGGATCAACTGAAAGCTGCCATAGCAAAAAACAGCCAGAATTTATGAACCGACGAGGCGTTGTCTTTCATCGTGACAGCGCGATACCACATATTACATTAGTCGTGAGAGAAAAGCTCTTACAGTTTGATTGGGATGTTTCACCGCATCCTGCATACTCTCCAGACCTCGCTCCTTCTGATTATTACTTGTTTCTATCCTTAAAAGAATTCTCTTCGCGATAAACGCTTTAAATCTATCAGCGAAATAAAAGCGCACCTCGAGGATTAGTTCTTGTCCAAAACACGGCAATTTTGGAAAGAAGGCATTGTGAGGAAGAAGTTAATAGAGCAAAAGGGTTCTTATACAATAATAAAAAATATCTTAAACAGTAAATATCGTGTATTCATTTCATATTAGAAATAAGAAAGAAATTTATGGGACACCGTAATGCCATTCATGTTTAAGGAGCAGCTTACATAACTAATTTGAATTTAAAGTTTCAAATGCTATTTGTAATTACTAATGAACAACGATGTTGTGCTTTGTGTTGTTTTCTTTGAATATCCTTACACTCTTTTAGTCTTTTTTTTAATATTTATTTAGAAACACTCTGCATTTCAAACTCTAAAATAAAATGAACCATCATTTTACATTTTATTTACTTCTTTCAACATTTCCTAATATTTAAAGGTGAGAAAATTTTAAAATGGGCTCTGTGATATCCAACTTTTTCTTTTAGAAATGCCGTTCCCCGAGCAACACAGAATGTTTACAAAACCCATGTTTCATATACACCGGCCCTATCATGTACACTCCGTCAATTCACTCCAACCAGGAGGAGTTTCGACATTCCGAAATAGAGAAGTTACATTGACATGTCGCTAGCACGCGTTGAAAAGAGGAAGCCGTTACCATGGTAACCAATTCCCAGATGGCTGAACCCGCCAAAACTTCTCCACGTCACGCTAAAATCTTCCCGGTGCATTCTGGGAAGGAGGTTGGAAGAGAAGGATAACCAGTCTCTAGCCTTTTCATCCCTTTGACTCGCATAGCCAAACGATTTATTATTATTTTTTTTTCAATCATTCTATCCCGTATCCTCTAGAGTGGAACAGGCATGCATCTAACTTTTTCTATTGAAAAGGAATTTTCGAACAAAAGAGTAAGTATTTTATATCATATCAGAGAAAGTTCCTTTTTTGGAAGGGGGTGGAGGAGTATGAAGAAAATATGTTTAAAACAAGCTGAAATGACAAATTTTTAAAAAATTTTGTGAGGAGGATTTTTATGTGTAAGAAGCTTGTATGGAACTCAATTGGCCATTTTTTGAGAGGAATACTTTTTTTTTCTATAAGAAGTATAGGAAGAATATTGTAATCATCAAACACTTCGAATTAGAGATTTTGTCAATTTTAAACCACCCAGAGTTATTATGTATGTCTGTTACAAGGCATTATGTATGTCTGTTACAAAAATAACTGAAAAAGTTTCCATCTAGATGGGTGAAAGGCATATTCTATAATAATTAAAGCAAGTAAAATTAATCTAATGTAACGGTAGGTTTAGTTTAGTTATATTAGCGTCTCGTTGTAAAGCAATACTAGGGCTATTTTGGGACGGACCTCGTCATTTTGAGCCGCGGTCAGATGACGAGGACGACAACTGAGTTGGCATCCACTAACCAAACTTCTGCACCACATCAGTGGGAGGACCGAGGACGACACTTGAGCTGGCATCCACTAACCAATCTTCTACACCACATCAATGGGAGGGCGTTTGGTCCTGACAGGATTAAACGCTCAACAGACCCTATTACACGACGGTTCCTAAGTGGAATCGGGTTTCGAACCTGAAACCCTACGGCTCACGAGCCGAGACCATACCACCAGGCCACAGCAGCCCCAAAGTAACAGCTAGAAACTTGATCAACTATGTTGGACAACATTTTAATATTATTATAATTCGTTAAAATTATATTTTTTATAAATTTATTTATTTGTAAAACAAAATAATTACGCCTTTTTAATCGTCTTAAGCGTTGTCCCCCTCAGGGCAATGGTATTAGTCAGATATTCTGAACTGTACAGATTAGTACAGATTCTGCTAAAACAACGGATCTCGGTTGATCGACGCTTTCAAAGAGCTGAAATGGAATTTAGCACGCGCCGTATCAAAACTGATAATATGAAAACTAATCAGGCAAAACGTGGATTTAAAATTAATTTGAACCTTGATAGTAATTTCAGTAGAAACGGAAGATTCCGTCGAAATATCGTCCATTTCCAAGCCCAAGTCCCAACATAATCTGCCATGTGGAGAAATGCAATTTAATTTATGTGCCAAATAATTTGAAAAGCTTATGTGCTAAATTGTCTATCACAAAATCCTGCTTAATCTTTACATTGAGATTAGATTAGATCTCAAAATAATCTCTGAAAACTAGTATTGGGAAATCCAATCTCAGTTTGGAAAATATTGGGTTGTTCGGAAAGCAATTTTTTTTTCTTTTTGTGGAAATGAAAGGCAGTTTTCGTATAATAAACAAATACTTTATTAAATTATAGATTGGCCGTTCTGGTCCCACACTTTTTGCCATCTTTCTGGTAGCAGCATCATTCCACGCTCATAAAATGTTTGGTCTTTGCTGCCAAAAAACGGATCGAGGTGGTTTTTGACCTCCTCATTTGAGGTGAAGGTTTTACCGTCTAAAAAAATGGAGCGAACCAGTTCTGGCACTGACGTACTGTCAACACACCTTCTCCATACATATCGGTCCCTTTCTTTTTGGCTTGAACAGCATTTTTACCCTTTCTGTAGTAAAACAGTAAGATATGTCGAAAATGCTGCTTATCGCTCTCCATATTTAAAAGGGCACCAACCAAAAACTACTGCATAGAATTCATTGGAATGTTTCACACACAAGCCTTGCTATATGAGCTCTGAAAGCATATAAAAATGATACGGCTTAAATGTGAAGTTGGGTGCAAAAAAATACAATTAAATCCTCTGTCGGGAAAAAACGAAATTACTTTCCGAACACCCCAATATTTCCCTCCCTATGATGGATTTTTCCCTCTAATTGTGAATCACGATTGATGAGAATTAAATGTGAATCACAGCTCAGATAACATTCTGGCATTTACTCTGTTTTAATTGTTCTTTTTATTTAATTGGTTAATTCCTCCATTTCAAGAATGTACTGTCTAAACTGATTTAAATTAGAAATCATAGAATTTTTTATGCTTGTGGATTACGTGTAATTTTTTTATCAAATTACTAGCGTTTGACGGATTGAATTTCAGCTTTCAATTTCAGTAAACAATAATTCGATTTCCATAAAATTCACGGACATGGCGATTAAGGGGATAAACATGCCTCAAATTAATAAAATTTATCATAAAATACTCACCGAGTAATTTAAAACAAGTAACAGATATGGGTTATTATGCATTATAAAAAATAAATTTTTGAAATTTAGATACAAAAAAATCCGCTAACTGATATTTTAGAGGTGTATAAAAGATACAAATATGAAATGCCGGAAACTCATACATATACTTTTAAAAAGTTCGTAAGATCAGACAGGTTAAAAAAAATACAAATTTACAATTTTTAGCACTTAAATACGATTAAAAAATTCACTAAAAAAGTACCATTTTTGAGCACTTTATGCAGAACAATTTTTTTAGATACATTAATCTAACGAAACTAAATAGTCACTCGTTTGACAAAAAATCTACTTTGATTACAAATTCTAAAAGCAAGTAAAAAAAAAGATTCTAAAATATTCTGTCTCTATTCTGCGAAATAAATTCCAAATTTAATAAGATTTTATAATTTAACATTCGATTTTTAAAAATCATTAATGGATTTTTTTCTATAACTAATATATTTAATCCCGATAATGATATTTGAAGAGACAATTAGTTAATTTTACGAATCTTTATACTTAAAGCAGAAACGCATTTTTATAATAAAGTAAACTAACTTAATGGTGTAAATGGAAATCTAATGATTTTTTTTTGTTCCTTTACAGAATATGAAAAGCACTAATTTAGAATTTTTTTTCATCTTTTAATGATAGTTTTTCTGTATTTAAAATTCTCAGAAGCTTCAAGCATTCAAAAGAATGAATTTTTCAGAATTTTCCCATTTTCAAAAGTAATCACTAGATATTAGATGTTTTAAAATATTATGTTTACTTAAAATAATTTTGTTGCATTAAAATATTTGAATCAATTATTCAAAAGTAGAATATCTTGATCGAATTTTCATATTAAATTCCATTTTCTTTTCAAAGCATATAATTTTTTTACAAATAAATTATTATTATTATTATTATTGCAAAATATTCTTTAATAAAAATGAAATCTTTGATTTAGTTTTCATTCAAATACCTTTAATTATATTAAAAAGTGCTAGAAAAATTAATGATATTTAGAATGTCTCTTAAAATAAGGTAAATATAAATTTGTTACCCAGATATAAGAGTTTCAAAGAATTAAAAGAGTTTCAAGAGTCAAAATTTAACGAGAAATTATTTTGCGATATATTTATCATTCTTAAGAAAAATTATTACAAATGAAACATATACTTTTTGCAGATAAAATTACTGAATTACATTATATATTATAATACCAATAATATGATAATTGATGACACAGTACCTGTAAATAGAAAAAAAAATTATCTCAAATAATTGAAGTTATAAAATCGTTTTTATTGCCATTGGAAAAAATTATCGTTTGCATTTCTTAATTTTTTCATTTAAATTAATTTTATTTTCCTGCTTAATATTTCAATAAAAAATATTATCGTCTGATATTAAATGAAAAATATAACTAGGAAAATCAAATTAGCAAAGCTCTAAAATATAAAAAGTTTTCACTTTGAAGCTTTCAATTTTAGTAGCGGCCAGCTGAGAGCAGAAACCACAGATTAACCAGTTAACGTTTTTTGACGAGAAAACTCGTCATGGAAAGAGTACAACATTTTGCGTTATGACGAGTTTATTGAATGGCAATTATTATATTTACATAATAATGGTTTAATTATTATATTTATAATCAATTATTTATTATAATTATATAATATTTATTTCTTTATGACAATTTAGATGCGCATTTTCTGAAGAGGTCCAAACTATTAATTGGTTAAGCGGCGGATCTTAACGGAGGTGACCGTAAAAATTGTCTGAAATCGATTGAAAAAATAGTATTCAAAGCTTCATAATTGAATTAAACTTAAACGCAGAAGAACATAACTCTTTTGTTTAAACTATTACCATGTTAAAAATGTCTTACAAAACATTATCAATAGATCTAAGAAACTGTGTGAAATTGTAGAATTTGTAAGTTTTTTTTCAACATCAAATGTGTTGTTTCAAATAATATGAAAAATAACCCTTTATGTCATTTAAATTATTTCTTTTATTTAATGGAATTATATATTAAGCACTAATTGTTTGAAAATAAGCTATTGGGTCAAAATTAAATTGAACACCCATCATTTGTTGTTTCTTATTGCACTTGCCATTGACAAGCCCGCTGTTCGAAGACAGCCGATTTAAGCCTGAAGGCGAGCGCCTCTTGTTTCTATAGTAGGGCCATCTAGGGCCAAGAGAACGACTTCACTACACACATGTCACAACCCTTTTTACGGGGCGGACTTCATTCGCGCATTTCATTCACTCAACTACAGATCGTAATTTAGACCTGAATCAGAGAACGATCACCCTGATCCAGTACCCCCAGTGGTTTTACTCTCTACATGAAGGACTTCGTGACCACGACAGATTTATACGTGCGCCTGCCGCCAAGCACGCGAGGAATCTTCGGCCGGCGGGGTTCGAACTCGCAACCTCAGAGACGCAAATTCGACGCTCTACCAACCAGTCTATCCCGACCTTACACCGAGCATTTAAACTACACTAGATGTCTTCAGCGATCAGTAATTCACTTACAATATCAAAGATTTTAATTTAGTCATGCCAGTTATATCACAACAAAATGAACATTATATGAAATACATAATACAAACCTAAATACATAATACAAAGAATGCATTCATTCTTATAAAATGGAGAACCCAATTGGCAAACAAAGTAGATAAAATAGATCCTGTATCTATGAACTGAAAGTTGTGTCAAAAATGTCACCCAAAAGAGGAGGAAATAGAGGGCATGTAATATCTTGTCTAAGGGTATAAGTCAAATAAAGATTGTAGAAATAGGATTGGTTGTTGGAGTTGGGAGATTTTGTAGAGAGATTCCCTCTGCTGAAAAATGTAGAATAAACAAATGCTTTTGGGGTTTATCTGGCAAATTGGGAATGGATGAAGGTTAGCGACATTTGATGGCATATCTAATTCACATCATCTTTCAAAGCAAAATTCGAATTTTCAAAACGAAAGCAAAAATTGACGATATCGGACAAATGATTGATCCTGGGGATCAATCTTGATTTTTCCACTTATTTTAAATAAATAAAGGGGGATATTTTTTATTGATGATATTGTTACGAAATTTCTGCCGGGGTTCGTTTGGATAGTGGAAGTGATATGGTGTGTAGAACGTTCAATCAGCAGACGGTAGTAGAAAATAAAACAACGACGTTTATTTACACGAAGACACACAGGACAGCACAAAGGCGACAACTATATACAGCACAGAGGCGACTAGCTTCAGCCCCGAGACGTGTAGCAAACAACAGCACACACAGCAGCATATAACCAGAATCTACTGCAGACAGTAGCGCACAGCTCAGTTCAGCACTAGCTTGACTCCGTCGCTGCTCACCGTCGTTTCCGCCTCCTCCGCTCCGTCTTCGGACTTGGATTACTGACTTCTTCTCTGGCAGCTGCAGCCCCCTTTTATAGGTCTCAGGAGGCGGGGCTAGAAGCCTCTAAACCAATCAGGAACGTTCGAGGCGTATCTCGGTTCCTACTGGACGGATCAGGAAAATTCTCGAAGTTTCGGGTATAATCTATTTTGGCGCCAAAGTCGCCAAATTGGTCGCCAAGTCGCCAAGTTTCTCGCCAAGCTCTGGGACTCCCGACACGACGCCCAGACTCTGTCCCATACAGATGACTGTAAAACCTTCTTTCCAATGATGGAATCAACTATACTGGGAAGCAGCATTACGGATTCGTAACAATATTATTAAGTAATCAAATCATTTTCTCATACTCTCTAATAAATGCCCCCCCCCCCTACTCTGTAAAACATTACGGATTTGGGTAAGGTTGTGTGCGCCTTGCATGGCATTTTTAATAGAATAGCTACAAAATATATATATATTTGGTGTAAGTTTAGTTTTTTCATCATGGGATCTTTCGTGATCCATGCCCTTAAAACGCAAGTACTTCAAAGTCGAATTTGTATTTTCGACGCCCTTTTTCCTATCTATAGAAGCCAAAATTTGTGGGGGTGGGGGTGTTGTTCACTTGTATTCGAACAGCTGGAGAGATAGATTTTTTTTTCTAAATGCATGAAAATGTTCCAGAAATTTACAAATGTGGTTTAAAGTCCATATACCAAATTTTATCCACGTGGCTCAACGCATGTATGAGGTATTGGGCTCTCAAACAGACAAAACAATTCCAAAAATGTGTTTATCGGTCTCAGTGAAGTCTAAAACGCAGAGATGCATCAAAATCCCGGGGTTAAAAATTTTTGACGCATTCATACTTTATCTTTTGTATACTTCCTATACGAAAAACTAAAAAAACCATTCCTTTTCCATAAGTTTAGTTCAGTTATATTAACATCCAGTTAGCAACATTAGGGCTATTTTGGGACGGACCTCGCAATTTTGAACCGGGGTCAGATAAAGAGGACGACACCTGAGCCGGCAACCCCTTTCCACACCACACCAATGGGACGACGTTTGACCCGGACGGATTTAACGTGCAAGAGACCCCCTTACACGACGGTGCTTCGGCGGAATCGGGTCTCAAACCTAAAACCCAATAGCTCACAAGCCGAGACCTTACCACCAGACCACTGCGACCCTTCCTCTTCCATAAAAAAATTATTTTAACTTTAATAATAAAGTTTCCTACCCATCCGTATGCAGGAATATAATTCAACAGCAGGTATTGCATTTAAATTAAACAATTTGGGAACTCCGGATACCTTAGAACGGGTTGAACAACAAGTGAAACGGGGATCCATTTAAACTAGCGTGTAATAACATACGACGGAATCCACACATCATTATTTATTCATTAAATTCGAGTCCGTCCGGCTTCCGACGGCGAATACACCTTTATTAACTTGTAAATTAAATTAAACGATCTGCTGCTCGATCTCACTGCGGTTAACGTCAATGATTTCGCTCTGGAAAGTGAATGGCTCCATTGCGAGTGGAAGGCGTTATTTGAATGGAAAATGAGTTTCCACTTTATAGTTTTCCATCTGGGAAGTAGAATCAGCGGGAGTGGTCTTTCTTCCATACTCTCTAATAAAGATTTTATCTCTCAGAACGATTGTCATGTCACTGGTTAATTGAATTGAAACAAAAATTTGATATAATACTACACTAGTAATCGCAAAATCACGTATCAATTTTGGCATATTTAAGTAGTTATGTTTTTGAGTTATCGCGTTTGTATGTTTCTGAAAGTACAGACTGACAGATGGTCAACCCCTTGTTCTATTTGGCTTAAAATGTAAGAGGAGTTTACAATATAGATGTTAAATATATGTAACAAATTTAAAAAATCTAGCTCTCATCGTTTTGGTACTATCGTTTTCATTTATATTCGAACAGACTAATAGACAAATTTCCTCTGACTAGATTCTGCCCAAAGTTTGATTGAAACCTAAAAACTTAGTGTACAGACCCTGTACTGAATTTCAAACGTCTAGCTCAAATAGCTTTTGAGTTATCTTTATCCCAGAAAGACAGACATAACGCTTAAAATGTCTTTTTCGAAATGAAAAAGATCTGAAAAGTGGAGATTGGTCAAAATCTCGAGTTCGAATTTTTTGACGATTGCAATGCTTTCTGTATACTTCGTGTACAAGAGAGTAAAAAGGTTGCGCGTTGAAGTTACCAAAAACGTTGACCTCGAGGGGCTTTTAATTTCTCATATATGAAGTATACATACTAGAAGTATTGCGATTATCGAAAATTTCATACTCCAGATTTTGATGAAAGCTTACGTTTCAGGCCTCCTTGAGTTCGAAAACACATTCCGGAATTGAGTCTATTCACTCTAACTAGGAACTCGAGCCTACACGTATAAGCTTATTCTAGGTACAAAAGAGTCCATTGAATTTAATTGGGTGTCATAACCGCGCATATCTCATTGACATCATAATTCCAATGTTCATCAGACACAACTGATAGCCTGAATTTATCATAACATCTGAAAATTAACACAAGATTTACATTTAGTGACCTTTAAAAAATCTGACAAAGTTTCATTAACTGCTGTTAACATGAATTCTACCTAACAGAATAGGCTGTTTCATATAAATGAGAGCATAAATCTACCGAATTCAAATGAATATCGATACCATACATATGAGACAGATATCAGGTCATAAAGCTTAGTTAGCTGGTTAGTTGATTTAACGTTCGGTTTTTAAAGCAACGCTAGAGCTATTTCGGAACGGACCTTGCAATTTTTAACCGCTGTCAGATGACGAAGGCAACACCTGAACTGGCACCCTTTCCCAATCTCCACACCATGCCAGCGTTAGGGTATTTGGCTCTGACGGATTTACCGTGTACCAGACCCACTTACAGGACGGTTATTTGGTAGATTCGGGTCTCGAACTTGGAGTCTTCCGACTCTGAAGCTGAGACATTACCACCAGACAGACTCGCTTACAGGACAGTAGTTTGATGGAATCGGGTCTCGAACCAGCAGCCTTCCAGCCTTACCACCAGACATACCGTGCAACAGACCCGCTTACATGCCGGTTGTTTTGGTGGAATTAGGTCTTGGAACCTTATGGCCCTGAAGCTGAAACCATATCACTGCCGTCCCCACCCCCAAGTGTATCGGAGCACTTAATGACCTCAAACCTAAATTTACCATAGCAAGTTCTTTTCCTTGCAGGTCTAAAAAAAAGAGATAGAAATATTTCTTTTATAGAATGTACTAAAACCATTTAATCTTTTGAAAATAAATGTGAAGATATTATATATATTTATAAAAGTCATTTCCAAAATCTAACATTGCAATAAAATAAAAACTTTAGTTTACAAATCAGGAATTATTGCTTTTAAAATATATCTAAAGTCAGAATGGCATCTTTACGATTTATAAAAAAACTATCTATACAACAGACCATATTTGTTGAACATGACATATCTCTCCAATGACAAAAATAAACACTCCCAAGAAAGTCATGGCTCGATCCATTTTGTCATTTTTTTACCGTTAAAAAATCAATGATAACTTAATACTTCAACAACCCAAAGGCAAATATGCCCTTCTTTTTCGTCCATTTTCTTGATATATCTTTATGCTTCGATTTCTCCTTTCGTCGCGAAGTCTGCCCACCTTTTTTTTTACTCATAGAATTTGATAAGGAGTGTCCTATCTGCCAGTAGCACTTTTTTCTCCCTCCCTGTCTCCCGTCATGTCCTTTATCCCTTTCATTCCCTTCCATTTATCCTCATCTGACGATATTTTATTCATATAAAAGTTTCAACACGCATGCTATTTACTAGGCTTTTTTTCCCTTTGATATCGTCTTCTGGCTCTAATGTCTGTGCCTTGTTTTAAGTCTCACTGAATAAAATGAAAATATGGATGATTCTGACAAGTTGGTCTCTTCTTTTTAAAGAAGCTGGCAGTTATAATTATTGGACATATTATTACTAAATTAGAATGTTTTTTTTTTTTTTTTACACTTTCTCGTATATGTAGTACAAAGTATTGTAATTGTAAAATTTCTCATTTCAGACCTTTTTGAGCTTGAAAAACACATTTTTGGAAAATAATTGTATTTCACCCTGTCTGCCTGTCTGTGGCAAAAATAATTCAAAAACGCTTAGACCTGAAATTGGTATGCGTTCTATACACCAAATTCACAAATTTCTATCAAATTGTTGATATATCAATTAAGTCCGTCTGTCTGGCCGCTCTAATATAAGTTAAGACAATAATTATGAAACGAAGATAGCTAAATGGATAAAATTCGGTGGACAGATTTAACATCTATAATGTACACACCTGTCAAATTTAGATGCAAATCCAATTACTAGTTGACTGTCTGTCGGTCTGTATTTCAGAATCATGTAAACAGGATAATTCTAAAACGTAATGCCCTGAATGTATCAAATTTGATATAGGATTTTCTGAATACAAGTACAGTTTTGTGTCACATTTTTGTTTCAATCGGTTGGGGAAAAAACGTCTAAAACTCATATTCGGCTTTTGGGATAATATTAGCAGCATGTTAGGGATTAATCGCCAAATAACTCGCCAAGAATGGCACCATCGATTCAGTAAAAATTCTGAATTCGCGCCAAAGGTTAATATTTCGTAACTATTGTACGACAATACCATATAAGGTGTTCTCTGTCATGACGAGTATGCGAGAAAGTTTTGGGGAAACCACAAGCACTGGGTGTTTTATTAATTTTTAAATTAAATTTACAATGTAAGTTTTTTTATTTTTTAATAAATGAAATCTATGTGTTTTTAATAGCTTCATATCACACAGAAAAATTATTTTTTAATTTTTTTTTATTGTTTTTTGTGAAATATTAAAAAAAAATTAAAATGTGCCAAATTACTACATTATGAATTAAATTACTATATCCCTATGACACAAATAGCATTATAAGAATTCCGCAATAAAAATAAAAATCTATTTTTACTATTTTATTATTTACAATGATAAAATAAAAATATTTCAATTACATTTTTATTGGTTGAACTATTTATATTCACCTTAATATTTTTCCAAGTTTCCAGCTTAAATTTAATTCGAGTACCGGTATCTCCATATACCATCCCTCCTTTTCTACAAATGTTAATAAATAAACATTTGAAAACAGATTTTCAAACACTTATTTTTGGAACAGTCACGTGACAATTATAAATAAAAATATAAACGTGTGGTCAAATGTCTACACGATGCACTGCAGAATTAACTTTTTGATTTGAAATTACATCAAATCAATTTTAAAAGAGTTCTCATTATGTCCCTAAATTGTTAATTCTTTTCGTACGATTTAATCATCTGAAATCGAGCATAAAATAACTTCAAATATTTCTCTCTTTTTTTTCATTTTATAAACCATACACATTATTAATTTAAATTACATTCACAATTTGAAAAGAAATATAGTTCATTGTAAGCTATCAATAGCAACAAAAAAATTTTTTTTAAATATAAATAAAACTTAAATAAGGCATATTTAATAGTATTCATAAGTATGATAATTTTCAAAATTCACCACGGTTCACCTTGTCAGTTTATTATTTTTTTTTGTTATATTAACGTCCAGTTTTAAGCAACACTAGAGCTATTTTGGGATGGACCTCGTAATTTTGAACCGATAACGAGGACGCCTCCTGAGCTGGCATCCCCCTCTCCATACCACGCCACACCTGCGGGAGTTCACCTTGTCAGAGAGACTTGCATCGTATTTTATTCTTATAGCGTGCATGGCAATTTTTCGAAGGTTTTTCTTTTCTCTTGAATTACAATATTCTGAAATTTCAAAATCACACTAATAATTTTTACTTTCAAATATTTCGCTAATCTTATCTATAATGGTGTTTATTCCTTTTTTTTATTAAAAATATGTATTGATTGACGTTCAATTTTAAGGATTTCAAAGTGGCATAAAACTAACAAAATTGGATTTGAATTCGACATTTCATTAACCAAAGAATATTACTTTTGGGTGATTTTACTCTGCAGAGGTATGATGTGCGCATTTTCGGCGCTTTACATCAAGTCTCGAACTTCGCCTTGTTATATATTTTCTTTCAGTTCTGTTTTTACCAGTTGATCCGTACCATTTTATTTTATTTCCATACGTACATATTTATTATTCATATAATTAATTCAATTTAAAAAAAATATCGAAGATTACTATACCACTTATTTCCGCTAACAACTGGAATCTAATATGATTTCAACGTAAACAGAATACGATTGTAGCATTAAAGGCTATTTTACCCATACGAAGTTAACTGTATTGATAAATGAAATGTAACCATCGCACTTGAAGTAACCTAACTTTTGAAGAAAAATCAAGATCCCAAGTTTGATTTTTTTTTTTTTTTTGAGTATTGCAGCTATTTCTCCTTGTTAATTTCGTATATGGGAAAGTGAAAAAAGTCAAACTCACAATGGAAGTGAAGCGACCTGTTGAATTATGAAAGTAGATACGTGTCCCAACCAGTGAAATGATTTATGATTCAAAATACTGTTACAAACCTGCAATTCGGCTTCCCAGCATAGTTTGTTCCACTATCAGAAAGACTGTTTTAAAGTCATCGGTAATGGATGGACTCCGTGTGTCACATCGGAGGTCCCAGAGTTTGGCGACACACTTGGAGACCATTTGGCGACTTGGCGACGAATTAGGCGACTTTGGCGCCAAAATAGATAATTCCCGAAACTTCGAGAATTTTCCCGATCCGTCCAGTAGGAACCGAGATACGCCTCGAACGTTCCTGATTGGTTGAGAGGCTTCTAGCCCCGCCTCCTGAGACCAATAAAAGGGGCTGCAGCTGCCAAACGAAGTCAGTCAGGAGTCTAAGTAGGTAGTCAGAGTGGACGGAGTGGTCGAAGAAGAGTAAGCGGAATCCACGGAGCAAAGTCTAGTCGGAAGGTAGACGACGGAGTAGTCCGAGTTCGAGAGCAGCGGAATCGAGTCGACGGAGTCCAAGTCAGTAATCCGAGCCAGTGTCGGAGAAGTAGAAGTCAGAGTAGTCGGAAGCGACGGAGTCAAGCTGTTGCTGAACTGAGCTGTGCTCTACTGTCTGCAGTAGATTCTGATTCTATGCTGCTGTGTGTGCTGTTGTATGCTACACGTCTCGGGAGAAGATAATCGTCTTCTGTGCTATATATAGTTGTCTCTTTTGTGCTGTCCTGTGGGCCTTCGTGTAAATAAACGATGTTGTTTTTATTCTACGTCTGCCTGCTGATTTGAGCGTTCTACACACCATATCACTCCCACTATCCAAACGAATCCCGGTAGAAAATTACGTAACAATACTATTTTACGCAACATATATGTATGTATAAAACGATAAAGATGTTTGCTAAAATCATTTTAGCTTTGCAGACCTTAACCCTTTCGTCGTCCTCTCCTGCCCGCAAAAATTTCTGTTTTTCCTTTGTTTATTAGAAAAATAAAAACTCAAACAAAAGTAAACATTTACAAAGCGTTTTAAACGTTTACAAAAATTTTAAACGTAGAAGAATGCTTGAAGCGCGTTACGGGCGTCCTGCAGTAGTGTCACTTGAACACATTAGACACGTTACGGACGACGAAGAGGTTAATAATAAAATATAATATTTAAAAAAACAGGTTACATATGAAAATGCTATAACACATTATCATATCGTAGTAAAAATAAAATTAACATAAAGCGTTGGCATCGTAGCAATGCTTGTAAAATATATCCAAAATAAACTTCAAACTTTCTATTACTGCAAAAAAAGAACTGTATTTCCTAAACATGACATCCTTCCAAAGATAACCACTTCTAAAAGTTATCGTCTGTTCCATTCCATTTTGTTTGTTTTTTTAACTTCCAGAATCAATGATAGCTTAATACTTCAACTTTCCTGAAGCAAAAATATCACTGAATTTTATTCTTTTTTTTTTATTCGGTTGATATATTTTCATGCTTCGATTTCTCTTTTTGTCGGAATGTCTGACTTCGGCTTTTTTTTTGGGGGGGGGGGTCGCGGAATTTGATGACTAAGACTGCTATCTACCGAATTTTTTTTTGTGAGTGTGTGTGCTTCTTTTCTCTGTCCTTTATCCTTTTCATTCCCCTTCATTTATCCTCGTCCGAGGACATTTTATTCGCATTTTATTCACATATATGCTCTGGCACGCATACCATTACTTGATATCTTTCTTAATGTTATTTTGTCGCATCTCTCAAAGAGTTGAGTTTTAACGTAACTTCAATTGAATGAAACTGGATTCATATTTGGAGTGGGTTTTTCGACAAAAGATCGCTACTATTTGATGCTTTTTTTAGAAGTTATGTTTAACTTTAGTTGTTTAATGTTTGTAAAAAATGAAATTTTATAAACCATTTTTAGTCGCTTTTTGAATGTTTGTAAAAAATGAAATTTTATAAACCATTTTTAGTCGCTTTTTGAAGTATTTAAAATTATGAAATTCTGTTCAGTTGTGTCTGCTTGATGACAATACAGTGTTTCTAGAATTTAAGTACTCATTTGTCTGCCAATCGATTCATTTTCAATAACTTTTGTATCCCTGAAACTATAATCATTTTTCATATGTTTTGATAATAAATAATCGCAACATTCAATAATATCTGCAAATAATAAAGAAAAATATATATCTGTTTGATTATATATATTATTCCAAATTAGTTTATTCTAAAATTTTCTCTTATTTCCTGATCCAAATCTCTAACTTATTTAATTGTTTCTAACAGGCGCTCTATATACAATGGTGTGCAAAACTTAAGCAACAGGTATGATTTTTGCCATAACTTCACAAGCCATACAAGCGATTCCCAACGCCAGTTGATTTGGAGAGAGGTCGGGACACGGTTTCATCCCAGTAACATCACGGAAAGAGACCGTTTCGGTGGTCCTGGAGTTGTCGTCAGGGGAGGCATTATGATGAACGGGCGGACTGAGCTCCACGTTTTCGACAGAGGTTCTGTAACTGGAGATCGCTATTGTCAGGAGGTGATCCATCCCCATGTGCGTCTGTTCCGAGGTGCCATTGGATCAGACTTCGTTTTTATGGATGACAATGCACGGCCACACAGGACCCATGCTGTTGAGGAGCTCCTGGAAACTGAAGATATCACTCGAATGGATTGGCCGGCGTGTTCCCCTGATTTAAATCCGATAGAACATGTGTGGGATGCTTTGGGGAGACGCCTTGCAGCACGATTACATCCTCCTGGGAACACCCGACAACTTAAACAGATGTTGATTGAGGAATGGGCACTCTTACCTCAAGAACTATTGGACAATCTGGTGCTGAGTATGGGGAGACGGTGCGAAGCAACCACTACAGTAAGGGGAGGGCATATCCCATACTGTTCTTCCTCTTGGACAGACAATCATGTGTAACGATACTATGAGTTCAATAAAGCCCTTTTTTGTTTTATTCCATACTGTATGCATTGTATTCATTTCTGCGCAACTATGCTTTCGTCATTCTTTCAGAACAAAATGCTGTATCTCATTTCTGAATTTCATGTCTCTCAGATGATTTCTCGTGAAGTTATGGCAAAAAACATACCTGTTGCTTAAGTTTTGCACACCAGTGTATTTAGTGATTCTGTAATTCTCACACATCAAGCGAAGCGAAAACAATCTCTGAGGCCCATGGTATAACGTCCAAAGATACTTAAGATTCCCTTTCCGGAATTGATAAGTGTAAAAAAATCTCTAAGAATCGCTCAATAGAAACACTAAGAGAAAATTTTCTCAGACTTTTTGTTCTTGAACTTTGGTGCAAAGAGTCGTGTTCCACCTTTATCCATGTGTATTAATCATGCATTTCCTTGCAAAAATAAATTGAATTGAATTCCCAATCAGTCTTCTAATCGGCCACTCGCTCACACACATGTAATGGCATCTCTTAATCTAATTTAAATTCTAATTCATTTCCTAATTTTTATCTTAATTTAAACCACATTAATTTTATTGTAAAATGTTCTCTTATTTCCTGATCCAATTCCACTTTTTATGTAATCACTTTCAACACGCGGTTCATAAAAATGTTTACTTCTGCATTTTCTCACACTCTGAGTGAAGAGATAGAAATCGTTAATGCTTAGCATATTCTTTTAAAGATACCTAATTTTCCCTATCCTAAATGCACGCGTGTCAAAGAAATTCCAATCAAAATCTCATTGCAAAAACCATTGATAGGAAACTTTCGATCTTTTGCTCTTCTGTTCTTGTGTCATGATGTAGACAGGCGTATAGTTTACCATTTATTCTTGTACATAAATTGTACCTCCCGGGTTAAAGTTAATCGAAGTTAAAGAATTCAGAAGGGTCTTCTCTTCGATCACGCATCTGCTAAAATATGTTTACACACACACGCGCGCGCGCGCCCACACACACAGATAGATAGATAGATAGATAAATAAACCATGACCGTTAAATATCTCAATAACAGCAGGGTACATTATATGTTTGAGGCGTTACGTTTAGTTATATTAACGTCCCGTTTTAAAGCAACACTTGGGCTAATTTGTTACGACCCTTGTAATTTTGAATCGCGGTCAAATGACGAGGAGGACAGCTGAGCTGGCACCCCTTCCCCCACCACACCAGCGGGAGGATGTTTGCCCTGGACGGATCTGGCGTGCACAGGACCCGCTTACACGACGGCTCTTCGGTGGAAAAAGGTCTCGAGCCAGAAACCCACTGGTTCCGAAGCAGACACCTTACCACCAGGACACCGCGGCCTTGAGTCGTGTTTTAGATAAAAATGTATACTCTACGGAAGAAAAATATAAATTGTTGCTTACAGTTCTCAATAAAAATAATTTAATAATAATTTTCAAAATTATTATTAAATTAATATTGAAAAAGAATGCTAGAACGTGGGGGGAAGGTGCATGCAGAACTGAAATTTACTTACTTTTTGAATGAATATGTTTTTAATAATAAAGATTTCGAACGATTTTTATGAATAATTGTTAAAAGTGGCTTATATATTGCATCTAAATATTTGCACGTTCTGGTTTTAAATATAAAATTAATTCAATTTTGGGGGAAAAACCGAAGAAAAAACAATTTTCTCGAAGAAATAATCGTTTTCATTTGAGAATTCGGGAAAGAAGAATTCGGAATTAGAAGAATGAAGTACCGAATTATTTGAAGCAGTTTTATAGAAAGAATATATATTTGCATATAATTAAAATAGTAAATATTTAATTCAAATAAAATGAAAAAAAAAACGATTGTGTTTCAAGTATTAAATTTAATTAAAGTAAAGGAATTTCTGCGTTTCCAAAAACTGAGCTTAAAATGAAAAGGAAAACTATTTTTTTTCCAAATATTATAGCTTTCTTTTTAATGTCTATGAAAAAAATCAAATTATCTTCAGCATTCACAGGAAATTGTGCTTAAGCTTCTTAAATGAAGGGGAGACAGTCAAAAATAAATTTCACTTTCAAGAAGAAATACGTCTCAACAATCCGATTAAAAAGTATCTTCAATTTCGATAGCATTATGAAAAGGATTATTTAATTTCAGAAAAACCATGGTTTTTTTTTTAAAGATTCGAAAACGTGCCGAGAATAAAAGATGGAAAATAGTTTTCCAGACGTACTTGTGGGCGTACTTGTATATTTCAAAGAAACTGCAAAGCCCCTGCCAACCGAAAAAGAAAGAAATCTAAGAAGATTACTCAGACGTGAAGTTCTGTTTTCATGCTTTTGCAAATGCAGCTGAATAACTTGTAAGATATCACAGAATCTGAAATATAACACTTATTGTTTGAATTAGTAATTTGAATGATGAATTATGTAATTTTGAATTGTGTAATTTTTAATTACATAAATTTTAAAGTATTTGGTATTGCATAAGGGTTGCCAAATGAAAAGTGGACAAGCTGAATGGAAGAAAGATGGTGGTTGATTCTTGAGAAAGTCATGCAAAGCTTCCTTTACTTTGTCATCCGAATGGAAACGTGCCCCCAGTAATGCTCTCTAAAGTAGCCCAAAGATGTGGAAGTCACAGGGTGACAAATCCGGACTGTACTACGGGTATTCCAACACTTTCCGATCGAATTTTTTAAGGTCACCTGCGCTTCATGGAAGGCATGTGAGCGGGGTTTGTTATGGAGAAGGATCACTTGTAGTGTAAGAAGGCCAGGTCACTTGCTTTTTATTGCTTTCCACAGTTTCGTCAGAGTGCTGCAGTGCTGTGCTGAATTGATAGTGTTCCCTTGGAGCAGGAAATCATTCAAGAGTGGTCTATGACAATCAGTAAATCAAAAACTATATTACCCTGCATTGTTCCGATCTGGACGCACCCATGTAGAACATAACTATACATTCTATCAATTTCCTCTATTATGAACAGTTTTCACTGCTGAACGCTGTATGCAGTGCAGACCTCGTACAGCCCTTTATCGCCTGTTCCATAGTGCTACTGTAGCTTGTTATTGTAATCGATCTGACGCAATCGCACGTGTCCACTTTTAATTTGGGCAACCTAATTTATTACAGTGTCATTATACATAAAGGCATCATACATAAATCGTGACCCTCCGATGAGTTGCGAGTTATGTTTTTGGTCGTTTGCGACAAGAATTTGAAAGAATATGTGTCTTTCCATAATTGTCGAAAATGGGACATAGGCTTGAATTATTTATTAAATCACTTATCAGCAATAGGAAAAAATTGCGCAATACGCAATCAAGTGACTCATGTCAAATGACAAAATGTGAAGAAACGAAACATCTTTTCAATATATATATGACGCATATATAGAATCGGTATTTTTGCACTGTGTGCGTATTATTTAAATCTGCAACACTGCTTAAGATATATTTCCGTACAATACTTCAGAGCTCACTCGTCTTATCAGAAAGTCCTTATTACTGCTTACTTTCAATTCAGTTAGTATTCAAAAGAACTAATTTCAAAATTGTTCGTTATCAGTTATTACACTGATAAATGGGGGGGGGGGGGGGCTCTTTAAAAAAGTTCATTAAACCTCTTTCTAAAGGACATTGTGTTGTTCATTTCAAAACAGATTCAATCATTCCAATCAAAATGAAGCCAGATGCTAGATATTCAGTTTCTTGAAAGTGAAATGTAATGCTAATGAAATCCGAGAAACTTACGTTAAGGTATAATCAAAGAGAGGTCTATAGTCATTAAGAAACCATGTTGACAGTATGGATATCATTACGCCCAAATAAATAGTTCTAAGACAAATCATAGCATTTATTTGACATGTTTTTTTAATGGTTTAAAGCCGCACTATTAGAAAGTGATTGCACTCAAGTCTAAATTGAATCTTTTTTTTTTTTTTTTTTTTTTTTTGCTTGGAAATGCCTGGTATGTGTTATTCTACATTCTGCGAGGCGTTTGATTATAATAAGTGCAAAGATATCCATAAATTCCATATTCCAAATTCCATCTGTACTAGTTTTCTGTATTATAATGGTCACAGAGGGACGAGAAGCCAAACGTAACTGCAAAAACATTATCGGACTCTGGAGGATCTAAATCATGAAGTTTCAACAAAATCACTTAGATAAATTTTTGATGATTAAAATACTTATTTATCTTTCAATAAAGGTTAAAACATGTTTTGGCTCTAGGAATTTTTTCAAATTTTTTTTTCTTTTATACGTTAACACTTTAAAGTAGGTTTAGAATCTGGAACTTAAATTCAAACATTATTTTAATAAGTTTCTTGAAATATTCTAATTAATTGCAGGATACTTTTATAAATCTAGAATAGATTAATAAAAGATTATTAAAAAAATAATCAAATAAAATCCAAAAGAATAGTTATTTTGTTCGACTTTGAAAGATTCTTTTGTTTAGCATTCTTCAGTGGGCTTCGCTGACATAGATCGTTTGCAGATTCTAATAGTAATCTGGCATCATTTGAGTTCTTCCTGTCTACTTGGGACACTAGTCCTCCATTGCCTTTATGTCCTGCCAAAATTAATCAATTGTTTTGTTCTCTACTAGTTGCGCCAGGAGTTTTAGGGAAATAATCTAAATGACTGCGCAAGTTAAGAATCGTTAGGCTCACAGAACAACTAACGATTCGGAACCTATTAAGCATGCACAAAAGTAAATAAAAAAATTCTTAGTCTTGTGGGTGTTTAATGTGGTTGAATTTCGTCGCATGTTTCTAAAAGTACAGGCCGATAGACAGACATCCGTATCTGGATTTGTCTCTAAATTTGACAGATGTATACGCTAAAGATTTTAAAACTGTGCACCACATTTTATTTATCTAGATATCTTCGTTTGTAATTATGGTGTTAACTTATATTCAGACAACCGGATAGAAAATCCTCAAGAAAAAATCTGAAAAATCAAACTCAGAAAGGTCTGGAACGTGGAGATTCGTCAAAATCTCGAATTCGAATATTTTGACAGTCACTATACTTTCTATATACTACGTACACGGAAAGTAAAAAAGAGTTTCATTGACTTTTGTTTTATGCTACAGTGCGCGAAAAAAGTATAAGTACAACATGTAATTGCATGAAAATATGGTTTATTTCCATTTCACCTAACTGAACTTTTTATATTTCTTACTTCTGCTGCATAATTTTGTGATAACACTTATACCACATAAGAAACATAATTTAGCTTCAAAATATTGATTTTACAAAATTTAACATTAAAGGAAATACGGAAAAAATTATAAGGACATATTGTAAAATACTTAAAAAATGTTTCAATAATCAAGAAAACTACCTTTTTTTTCAATCACTTGAATGAGCCGAGAGGTCATAGATCCCGAAAGATCTTTTAAAATGTCCACAGATATTTTTTCCCAAGCGTCTTTGATAGCGACGACAAGATCTTGTGTACATTGATACTGTGTGCCGATTTTATAAACTTCTCGGGCTAGAAGTCCCCATAAGTTTTCGATTGGATTAAAATCGGGACTTCTCACTGGCCAATCAAGTAAATTTACAGAATTAGCTTCAAACCAGAGTTTTGTACTCGTAGAAATGTGTATCGAAGCATTATCCTGCTGAAAAATATAGTCCCCTGAAGTAATTAGTGGTGCTTCAGGTAACAAACTTTCTCCTAACATATCAGCATACCTGTCCGAATTCATTTTACGGTTGATAAATACAATTGGAGTGGTTCCATTTGCCGAAGCGCCCCATACCATAACCGAGCCACCACCATATTGACGCCTGGAAAACACTTCCTTGGACTTTCGCAGATCATACCAAAAATAACGAAAACCATCAGGTCCATCAAGATTGAACTTTTTTTCGTCCGAAAAAATTACATCAGCCCACTTTTGACCAAGATAAATATATTTTCTGGCAAAGTAAACTCTTCTTTTCTTATGATGATTTGTAAGAGGGGGGCGTGACACTAATTTCGCATAAGAAACTTGAGGATGTTTACTCAAAACATTTTGAACAGTCTTTGTTGAGCATGGTAAACTCAAATTTTGTATAACTTCATTTGCGGTTTCTCTTTTTTCGCAAGCTCTCCTTACTATCATTCTTTTTTGTCGACGAGTGAGAATTTCTGGTCTCCCAGTTCGCTTTTTCATACCATACATCCCAGGATTTTTTAGAAAATTATAAACCACCGTTTTAGATCTCTTGATTCTTTTTGAAATTTCCCATCCATTCAATCCACATTCTCGAAAAGCAACAATTTTTCCTTTTTCAGAGTCAGAAAGTTGAGTTCCTTTGGCCATCGTTTAAAAATTCACGCTGAAAGTCGCCGAGTGGGAAATTCTTTTCGCAAATGAATCTTTTAACTCGGAATTGTCATTTTATGCTTTCAAATATGCAAATTTTTAAATAATTACTGGAGAAAAAGCAATGTCCTTGTACCTTTTTCCGTTTTCATTTAGGTTTAAAAATCAAAATTTAAATTTTAGCAGATTTAAAATTGAAAATTTTAATTACTTTACGCATAAAATATTTTAGTTTTACTTCTATTTTTTCTACAAAAATTTGCATTCGATTCTGTAAACAAGACTTCTAGATTTGGCGATTTTTCGCGTGTCCTTATAATTTTTTCGGCCACTGTATATACATCAAAGTTAAGATGATTCTATTTTAATGGATCCTTGAATGATATATTAAAATCTACAACACCGAGGTTTACTTTCATGAATTATTCCTTTCGCATTTCCTGGCGTTTTATTTTGCAATTTCAGAGGCACAGAAAGCTAGAATATTTCGCGCAGCCGTTTTACTAATCGTGAACCAAGTTTATCATATTAAACCCATACAATTTCCACATTATTATTTTCGAAATGTTACTTTTTGCATAACGAAACAATAGTATCATATTCATTGATTAATTAGCATTCGACTTATTAAGCAAGAACAGATGTTAATATTCTTTTTATCAATCTTACTCTTTCCTTTTCATAAAATTCCTATCTTCCAGAAATAAATTTTTATTAAAAGTTTCAAACATATTTAGTATAAAGCAGAAAATGTATGTATTTGGTTATAGGTTATAAGAAAAGTTTATAAACAGCGTATTGGTAATGACTTGAAATCCATAAATTAGATTGTATAGAACATTTCTAGCATAACTATAATTATTAATTTTAAAAATTAATTCAATTTTAAGATAATCAATTAAGTAATGGAAATTAAAATAAATTTCGCTGTTTTTTGACAGTATCTCCGGATATATATATTTTTTCTACAATTGTCCTTGCATCATTTAAAAAAAAAGCACTAAATTATCGTTTTATTGATACCAAACTTTTTTTCTCTGTAAATTAAAAAAACCCACAATTTTTTTTCTATGCACTTCATACGAATCAGGTTGAAAACAATATACTGTTTCATCAAACCAGAAAATTATGGATTCTCCGATGCTAGGAAAAGGTGAGATTCTGAACAATTCTATTTTTATTACCTTAATATTTTGATTTTATTTTTTAAATTATTTTTAACGAAAAAATTACATTGGTTTTAACGGATTCTAAAATTTATTTAATTATATTAAAAATTACCGCCATTAAAATCTCCAATTATCTTGAAATTACAGTTTAATAAAAAAAAATATAAATAATTTTGACATTTTTTATGATATATTCAAAAAATATTATTTTAACAAATCTATTTTTACACCACATTAAAGTTCAAAACATTAGCGTTTTAATGATAAAAATTTCATATGCGATTTATCTCTTTCATTTAAAAAAAACTTTTAATTAATTTTTTATACAAATGTAAACAATATTTTTTTATTGTTGTATAAAAAATACATATAAAGAACTGCTGTTAGAACACTTTAACAGAATTCTGAAAGAACACTTCAAGAAAAGTTTAATAGCAGATGGTTAACAATTTATATCTGGAGCAACTATTGATCTGAATTATTTTCATGTTTTTCATTAAAAGAAAATTGTCTCTTTAATTAATTGTCTGAAAGTAATAATCAAAATGTTTCATATTTCCTTATTAAGTGATTAAAATTTGAAGCATTTTTTTAGCAAACCTTAACAACTAAAGGAAGAATGCAGCCTAGCGGCTGTTTTTAAAAGTCGTCAGTTTCAATTGATATTCTATAATTAAAAAAAAATATTTTAAACGAATATAGAATTTTATGCTTTGTACAAAAAAAATTAAAACACATGTCAGTATTTTATTTGCATAGAACACTGGGTATATCAGACAGTATTTGATATTTTAACTACACTAAATCTTGGAAAGTAGAATTGATAAGGAAAATAACTTTATTGTTATTAGAAACGAACAGAAAATTTATTGAAAAAGCTCCAAACGTCAAAGAAACTCTTTTTTGTTTGCTAAACTACGTAATACATTTTTCGAAAATTGCGCTCTTTGATTTCCTCTATTATTATCTCAAAAATCATTATTTCTAAACACAATATCACTTATCTCATTTTAAATAGCTTCACAAAAGATGAGCCATTATGAACCTCCACACAATATTTAAAAGCTTCGCTCCATCATATTTAAATACAGCATCCCTAAATGTAAATTATACCCTTTAATCCTTCAACCAAATACAAGATCTATTTGAAAAGCAACATTATTTTAAAAGCATTTCAAAAATGGCATCATCATCTTAGTTTACCCGAACGAAACTCAAACCATTCATAGTAATCTACGTATCAAGTACCCTGTAAAATTAGAGGACATATCCCCACCGTAACGCGAATCCCCATAAAGTCCTCTATTGGAGGACGTCTTTTCCCAAACGAGTAGAGGGTGTTTTATAGCCATTCTAAGACACCCCCATACCCATTTAAAAGTGCTAATATCTTCCAGCGCCGACAAGATCTTACGGCCGTGTCGTTATTTCCCGACATTATTTTCCACATCCGACGATGCTATCTTCGAGATTATTACAGCATTAAAATGAAAAGAACGAAAATCCTTCCAGCTCGGTGTTGTGTTTGCTTATGGAGACTAATTTACGCTGCCGGAAGAAGACACTTAGTGAGCGTCGTTTGTTAAAAATGCGATTCAGAATTCGAATTGCAATGTTTTTGTTCTGAAAGCCTTAAGTGAGCGTTAATTGCACGCTTCGGATAATAACGCTTCGGTAATAATGGTATAGCAAACAAGTTGAAGTAATATTGCAAATAATGAGATGGGAAATATTGTAAACCGCTTTTTTTTTCTGAACTTTTATTGACCTAATTGAAAAGAGGCATTGACACTTTAATTATATTTGCTTTAAAAAGGCATTTTTTTTAACTTTCTTGTCGATAAAGCATACAAAGATAGACTATTGTAATCATTAAAAAGTTCGAATTTAACCCTTTACATACGGAAGCCTCCTCTCAGGAACCAGTCAAAACTGTGCATCATTTTGGCATTTTACTTATTTAATTTTTTTTATTTGATTCTTATAAATACTTGCAGAGTGATAAGAATATGTAGATAAATTTTTCGGAGAAATTCAAATTAAATCAATTATATATACTCATTTTTCGGGGAAATAAACTAGTCTTTGTTTTATGGGAATAAGTATGCATCGAATTACTTTTCTGATTTCAAACGGTTAAAATATTAACGAATCTCTACTTTTCATTCATTCCAAAGGCTGAGAAACATATTTCTCGAATTATGCTCCTCTGTTTCTGAGTACGATAACTCAAAGCAGCTTTCAGCTAGACAGTTGAAATTTGGTATGTTGTCTTTAAATTAAATATTTTAATTTCTGTTAAATTTTAAAGGAAATAGGATTTCTGCCGTATGTCTATCAAAACAAGCGAATAGGTTTTAAAAAGCTAGATATCTGAAATTTTGTGCGTTACTTCAGCATCTAAGGCAATCTCCGTATCAATTTTTGAACCAATAAGAAGATCATCCATTAGTTTGTACATTTATTTACATGCAAATGCACTCACCTAGACTGATGAAATGTAGTATGTGATCTAATGAATTCGATTGTATTCTTTGTCATATTTTGTATGAAGCAGGTCTACGAAAAGATGTCTAAAATACATACTCGTTTTTTATTCCAGTACTTTACAAAGCACAAAATGCTCACATGAAGAATTTAAAGTCTGAGAAAAATAGATTTATAGCGCTCAGCATCTCGCTAAAGATCTAAAATTTTTATAAAAGAAGGAGGGATTAACACTTTTACTACGAAGAATGCGAGAATTTCCGAGGAGACCATTGCAGCTGGATTTTATTTCTAGAAGGTGAAATATATAGAAAGAAAGTATTGCAATAATCAATAAATCTGTTACGGAGATTTCGTTAAATTCCCATGTCTGAGACCAGCCTGAACCCGAAAGCATTTTTGAAATTATGTCTGTCTCTCTGCCTAACGTCTTTCCGCTGGTGTGGTGTGGAAGTTTGGAGATGAGGTGCCATCTCAGGTGCCGTTCTCATCATCTGATCATGGCTAAAAATTACAAGGTTCAAAATTATTATTTATACAATTACACTGAAATATTCTAGTGCGATGAAATTTGTCATGTAATCTTAAATTAGGTAATTATGTTAAAAAGGCAATTTTTTTGTGCAAAATTATAATTTTTCTTAAATTTAATATGCTTAATGTTTGAACAGACTTCTTTATAAAACCGTTCGAATTTTATTTCTAAGTCCATCTTTTCGGGAAGTTACATTGATTTCTATATTTGCATTTGCATATGTTTTAATGCTGTTTTACAACTTAAGATGCTATTTTCACAAATCCCAATCTTTGGTAGAATTTTATTACGAAATACCTCATAAATTAAAATACAATCCATAGTTTTTTTTCAAATTTGATACAATTATTTCTCAATATGTTCTGCGGTTCCTGAATTGCAAAATAAATAATCTATTCATTTAGAAGGATTTTATAGTTGTTTTAATGTTTCATCCCAATGTGAAAAAAGTGAATATTTCGTGCTAATTATCATTTGAATCCCAATATTTTAAAAAATGGATAGAAATATAGCTAATTTTTTAGTTCAGGAATTAGATAAATATATTTTATGCAAAATATTAAGTAAATTATTTGAGAAACCTTTAAACTAGCAGATATTTTTTTTTATTTCTTTTTGTAGCCCCGAAAAAACTCTTTTCTTTTTTTTTAAATTTTTTTAAAAAGACATTTGTCTTTTAACTATTATATTTTGGATTCATACGCAAAAATTCAAAAATATAACTATTTTTCAAAATATTGATCCCGAATGTAGACACAAAACTTAACACTAAATTTGCAAATATCTAACAAACTTTCGACGAATGCGATCGAAGAGAAGTCTATCTGTATCCATATGAATATGATTACTCCAAAATGGAAACAGCTAGATTAATGAAATTTGGTACATACATTCACAAGCACAATTGCAAGCGCATGTTAAATTTTGAACTAGATCTGCAGAAAACACGACCATTTGCTGATCTATGTGCCCACGGTAACTCATAAACTCAATGAGAGATAAAAGTTGGCGTATGTTCATTTGGCCAAAATTGTAAGTATGCGCTAAATTTTGGATCAATCTGTGGAAGAAAATGTGCACTCACCTTTCTTCATTATATTAAGTGGCGTAATGTTGACGCCTATTGAGGAGTCAAGGAGAGCGTACCAACACTTTTGGACAGCCGCCATTTCTGAAGGTTTTCTAACTATTTCCCTCCCCAAGCACGAACCCGTTATGAAAATATAAGAAGGACAGGACAGCAGAAAAAAGGGTCTAGAAAGTGGAGGAAAGAATACTCCTCTAATTTAAACTATCTCTTTGTTTTTCTAACCTTCATAACAAGAAAACGATTTGAGCTAGACGGATGAAATTTGGTATATGACTTTTACACCAGATGTTTAATTATCTATTGTATTTTTGAATGAAACCCATCACCGTGGATCAATGTTTTTAACATTTCTCTCGAATATGGATTTTAAAGAGGGATAGGTGATTATTGATAATGTATGTATGAGCTCCAAAGCATATACGAAAACATTTGCGAAATAGTTAAAATAATTGAAACTTTGGAACTCTGTGAAATTCTTCTCATTCGGAAATGTACAAAGAAAAGGTAAATTTGAGATTTTGTTCAAAAATAAAGGCTGGTACGTTGCAGGTGACTATTAACGAAATATCAATCGATGATGATCTTTCAAATGAAATAAAAAATAAGCAAAATTGGACTATTGTTTGGGTTTAAGAACTGGTTATTTATTTGTGCTATTTTTTTAATATATACAGACTATAATGAATAGCATTCTACCTTTATGGATTATGTTTATTTGTAATTCAAAATAAATAAAGTAATATATTTTTTTTAAATAACAATTGCTGTAATTTGAACCTTTGGACTCAAAAAAGTAATTCGGTGCAATAATTATTCACCTAATACCAGAATATATAATAAATATATAGTCACATTTTGTCATACGAGCATTTAGATAACGATTGACTTGCTCAGAGAGCAAAATATAATATAAAAAAGTTACTCAATTAGTGAGCAATGTTTCAAAGAAAGTGTGGCGAAGAAACATCTTGATGTTACCTGTTGGATTGGTTTATATCAATCAGTATTGAGAGTCTGTTTAAGGAGAATTTCTAATATGTATATGGAAGAAGTATTGACACGATAGAGTTGTCGAACACAACTCCAATGGCCTTAAGCAAGTGCCTGTAGATAGTCTTAATCAACGAAATTTTGTCTCTGTCCAAGATATTAATGCTAATGGTAGATAGCAACGACATTTATGAGCTGGTGAAAAAAACACAGCCAAAACTAGTGAAGATCATACGTGGTTGTATTCTGTGTCACAGCAAAAGGCTGCGGAGGAGATTTGGAGAAGTATGGAAGAAATAATAAATCCAACAAAAAAATCTTCTAATGAAATAAAGGGGATACTTAAAGTAAGGGAAATTATTATATCGTATATTGAGTAGCATTACTTTGATAAGTCATTTGGTTATTACAAATATATTTAACGATAATGCTGAGACATATTTTAACAAAAATTTTGAAGTGCAGCTAAAAATAAATGTCTTTAGATAATTTTATAGTGAAGAAAATCGTACATTATAAATTACATTACTATAAATTTGTTGGAGTATTATTTTTTCCGGAATGGAACGCATCCTCTTATTTTACATTGATTCCAATGGAGGGGGGGGGGATTATTTCACTTAACGAACATTTCGTATTACAGCAACATTCGGGAACAAATTGTGTTTGTTATAACTCTTTTCAGTTAATCCTTGAAAAATCAATTGACATTTTCCTACCACTCTGTATACATTTTTAACAATCAATATTAAATTTAAAAATAAATAAATAAAATGTTAAAATGAAGCACCGTTTTTGAATGGTGCCTTAGAGGAGCTATTCGAGTGCAAAGGTTAAAATTTGGATTATCCAAGAAGTTTCAGAATGAAACTTATCAAACAGCTTCAAATCAAACATAAAAAAAACGAATTTTTCCCCTTAATAAGGAACCTGTATATAATGCTAATTAAAATGTTAATTAAGAATTAATGAGAAAGAAATCCATTTATAAGAATTTGAAGTGAGTTAATTCTTTTAAGACCGATAGCTTTTTCTTAAAACTGAAATCATTCATTCATCTTGTACATAAATTTTGAAACACCCTGTACTTTAGAGAAGCTTCTATTTTCTTCTCCAAATAATCCCTTCACCAGTAGACACAGAATTAATAAAAAAAAAACAATTGGCTTACACTTTTATTTCATTTTTAAGCAAAATTCGAACAAACCAAGACACATTAAACGTCACAATTCGTCACGGACGATAAAAATTCAAATTTTATTTAACTCGGGCATGAAGAAAAGCGTCTTCGCCCAGTGAACCCCTTCCTTTAAATCCCCATCCACGTTCCGTGCAGCCACTTGGACGAAAATCGTCTGCGGCGGAATTTTTTTCACGCGGTGGACAAAAATTCGATCTCTACACTTTTTCAAACAACTAAACTCGCGTGACCAAACGATATCATAAAAAAATGAAAGAAAGAAATGAAAAGAAGTGTTGGAGAAAAAGCCAGAACTGAGAACCATTCAATTATGCATGCGAGCGGAGGCCACACCGCAAACATGCATGACGTGAAGCGGCCTAAAATTCCGAATCTTTTACCAGAAGTTCTTTCATGGGTTAAAATAAATAAAAACGGCAAATGTTTAAAAGTGTTCGCCAAACATTGACCTCAGACACCGCACGCGATATCCTTTTTATGTGGAAGTATTTAACCTTCAATGTGAATTTGAATAGCCAAACAAAACGCTGCCTTTTTTCTGAAATATAACAGCAGTTTATTTTAGGTCTGTGCTTTCGTGTTAAATTAAAATAGGAAATTGGTTTTAACTGTTTAATAAAGTTGGTTTCAAAAGAGGTTTACTTAACAAAGTAGTAGTTAGATCAGGAGTCTTTTGGAAACAGTGAGATATTAACCCTTAAAGGCGTATATGTATAAGTATCAGGTGAAATTGCAACTGAGATAAAACAAAGAAATTATTTATTACTATTTTTATGTTTTCTTACTGTAGCTGTATAAAGGGGAAGTACAATAATCACCAAAAAAATCACATCTTTAATTTTAGGGGGACAGTGCACTCTATTAGACACTCTTACGAATTATTTATTTGGGAGTATGAAATTTTTTATGGATATGCATTGAAATATAAATGCGTCAAATACCTTTAAAAGTCTTTTTAAAATGAAATATATTGATTAAAAAAATTTCAAGATATATATTTTTTAAATATAGCGGGCGGTATACTTTAACATTTTTTAATGTTATTTTTTCCTTATTATTCTATATAAATTCATTTCGAAAAAAAAAACTGTAAAATTTTGCATTTCCAATTTTTTTTTTTTTAGAAATATTTGTGTGCACACTCACTAAATTTTTTATGATAATCGTTTTGAATTAAAATTGATTTTTAACTATTTAAAAACTCCAAGCATAAAATGTATACCCCTTTTTACAATATTTAACCCTACAATGCATGAATTCTTATTTCTTTGCAAAAAGAAATGTGTTTTGAATAACTGTATATAATTTAAAAAAATTATTTTTAAAAAATTCTTAATTGTTTTAGTGTGAAATTTAAAAAAAAATTAAAATGTAGCAAAATGGCCGCATTTAGAGCTACACAATATTCCAGTAACACAAATCAAACGATAGCTTATTCTATAATAAAAATGAATCTTTTTTTTCTAATATATTTTTTTACAATGCAAAAAATGTTTTGATAGAATTTTTAACGGCGGAACTATTCATACAACAGCAATCTTGGTATTTTTCCAAGTTTCAAGTTTAAATCTAATTCTAGTACTACCATTGGCATATATTCGTCTTTTCTACAAATATTTATTAAAAAGCGTTTAAAAAATGGATTTTTCAAACCCTCATTTTTGCCCTTTGGAACAGTCATGTGAGTCTTGTAAATGGAAAATAATGCATGTGCTCAAATAGCACAGTAGGGTTAATCGAAATCTTCGCAATCAATTTTGTTTAATTTCCTCAAGAATTGAGACACATTACAAAGATATTTAAATCTAATAAGAGCATTGTTTTGAAAAAGGTCATTAAAATATACTTTTTTCTGTGCACCCTTCAAATAAATGCTGATTTTATTAAGCTAGGCATTCTTAATTCCTGTGCATACTTTGAACACTATGCGTTCTATAACGAATATAATACGTTGGAGTATTCTATACTTTCTTATTACATTCTATAATGCCATATGAATTGAATATAATCGTATATCTTGGTGGTGAAACAATAAATAGATTAATTCACGTTTCCGTACATTTTTGTTTATTTCAAAACCCACTGCCATCCATAATGAATCCCCATGTTTTAGACTTCCTTGAATCTGAAAAATACATTTTAGAAAATAATGGAGGTGGTCACATTTGGCGAATTATCGCCAACTAAAGTTACTACTTGATTTCCAAATTATTCATTCTCTGAATTCTTATGAATTGTCTTAATTAATTTAAGTCCTTAACCAGTTTAAACCGGTTCGAAACAATCACGAGACTATCAGATGACGCATGCGTAGATATTTATAAAAAAGTTTTTTTTTTTTTTTCAAAATCGGTCGAGCTCCAAAACTTTCTTTGCGAGCTAAAAAAGTTAAAAATGAAAATTTAAAAAAATTAT
>JAPMOR010055154.1:0-12433 GCA_026543865.1 Argiope aurantia | reverse complement strand
TACATATATATTTAAAAAATGAATCGGTGTAATCAGTTAAAAAAAACAAAGTGTGATAAAATAAATAATAATAAAGACAAAAAAATGCAATCAATGAAATTTTTAAATAAAAGGAACTTATTAGAATAAATAATTGAGAATGAAGAACTTTTAAATAAAGAATTGGTATGAAAAATATATAATTTAAAAAATAATCAATAGAAGAAATCAGTAAAAATACAGCTTAATAAATTAAGCAATAACAAAATGAAAAAAATATAATAATTTAAATTTTGGGGAGAAAGTAAATGTTTTTTTTGAGACAACTGGTATCAAACATACCTCAGGTCTATTTTGTAACAATAATCAATCGAAGAGAATGAAATCCAAATTAATAGTTAATTGATACAACTCATTCGAGTTGAATTAAATTCCGATACGGCTTCTGAACAATTCATTCAAATATCATTTCCCCTGTCTATGGCCAGTTGGGGATGCGTGGTGCAGGAGAACGTGCCCGTCTACCACTGGATTCAGAATTCCTCTACCATGCAGGTAATTCAGCCTCAGCAGAATTTAATTGCCTGCCGTTTCAAGTCTAATACTCTATGCTGTTCCCGAATATTCGAATTGGGGTGTGTGAATTGGAAGAGGGATGACACATTTGGATATGAAGAGACGCTGGGAACAAAATTAGATGTGTGAGTAAATTGTCAAATAGTTTGCATTAAACTCTTTCGATCCTTTGCGTATATGTTGCCACATGTATTGTTGGATGTGCAGTCAATCAATAAAACAAATGTAGGTTACAAAAGCAATAATTAGCTGTCATACGGATTTTAATTATGTTTTTAATTCCCTTGGTTTGAAATGAATCCCGTGGTTCCCAAATGGTTTGAAATGACTTCAACTCGTGTTCCGTAAAGTAAGTATTTAAAAGAAAGAAGAAACAATTAAAAGGATTACAAATTTTTGGATCTGTCAAAAATTGATAACTTGAAATTTTTTTTTCATATAAATGAATGACCATTAATTATACGCTCGTTTCCAAAATGATATTTAATGCGTTTAGTGTTCGAAAGCACTCATTTTATAACAAATCTCACATTCATTTGCTGTCAAAATGCTTTTGCCTAATTTTTAATAGATCTTACTATTTAACTTTTTAAATAAAAAAATAGTAATATTATGCTGATAAATCACTAATATTAATAGCAACAGCTTAGTTATTTAGAGCATTTAAAAATGATCTGTTTGTTACAACTACTCAGGTGCTATTAAGAAAGAAAAGGAATGTTTGATTAAACTTTAAATAAAAAAATATTTAAATATAAATTCTTCGAAATCTTCTAATGTGTACGAATTGACGAAGAAATTTTGTATCTGTAGATTCTGCACAGCATTTTGAACTAATTTCCAACAACTGTCGTAAATTATATGAATAAGCTACTGACCATTTACTTTAGACAAGTAAAGTATTTGATTGAAAAAAACATGCTCAGCGAATTAAAGTCAAAGAAAAAAAGAATAATATTCATTTGATAATGATAAAGGACGCAACGTTATTATAAAATAATTATTTTCAAACAAAATAACATTATGTTCAGTTTTTTAGAATCTCATACGTCTTTATTTCTTTACTAGCCGCCTTTGGCGACCAGCCGGTTCGCCAATATTACCGCTCGCTACAATTTTCAATTAAATATTTTAAGTAACTGGTCTCTTAATAGATTCTCAAACAAAGCAATTTTAATCTTCAAATTTTGATAGTCATACCAAACTTATACTGTTGTTTAGATCGTTTCGTTCAATTTACTATATATATTTTGCTAATTTGTTGTCATTTCCGGTAAAACGTCAAATTTAATTTAAAGTGAAAATGATGAAATTGCAATAAATATAAAGATATTTTTTTAATAAAACCAAGCGTTTTATTTTAATTATCATCTTTATTGCTATTTATTTATTACTATTATTATTGAATATGAGTATTGCAAAGAAAATCTCTCGGTATTTAAGTCTTATGTGAACTACAAAATATTTTTGATAATTTATGTAATATCTCAAAGAATAATTCAACAAAACTTTCTCAGATTTAGCATAAAATTCAGTTTTTAGTTTTGCTTTCAAAAGGATTGAAATGAAATCAATAATAATATTTTGTTCCAGCCTATAAATATATTTCAAAAATTATGAAATCTAAATTTAATGCAGTAAGGTATCATATTCTGAGAAATATTCTGGACACACCAAATTTTAAATAAATGAATGAATGTTTCTATTTTCCACAATCAACTAAGACTTATTTATGAAGTTTTGAATGTTAAAAATTTAGAAAAACTCAACATTTTCATAATCTTAGGTCAATTAATCTTGAGAAATCTGCGCGCTCATTGGCGTATTTTATTTGAAAAGATCGATGGAAAATCTAAAATTATTCTTTTTTTGTTGAATAGTGATATTCAAATTTTCATAAATCAGTCAGTTTAAGTGATTGATTAAGTTGATTGGAAATTAACTCTTTTTATTTAAAATATTAGTGTTTCAAGAAAATTTTGTTATTCGTGATTTCGACAGCAGAAGCTTTATGTAAAATCAAAAATTCGTTATTTATTAGAGCATTTATTGAATTAAGTTACATAAAATATAATCATTTTTCTATTTAAACCATTTTAGTAAATGTGTTGTGTTCGTGCGTCAACAAAAATAGAATGCAGACAAACTTATTATGAAACTAAATCTTATTACATTATAGATAATATTATTGAATTTACATCAACTTATTTTCATTCAAAATTCTAGCATCGTTTTTAAACAACAAATTAAAAGTTCCAAAAATATCACTGTTGCCAATCTGAATTTCACAACTATTTACAAAATAAAATTTATAATTATTAAAATAATCGTTTGCTACTTGTAAATAAAATATTTACGATTTATGTCGCAACAGATCTTTGTCTTACTAAAGGTTTACAAATTATCTGTGTGGTCCTGATTTGAATGGATATCCTGTTCATATTAAACAAAACTTGCCTTCAAATAAAAATGATTTATTGGATTAATAATATAGAGAGTGTAAAAGATCATTAAATAATTTTTCTTGAATTTATTTTTTAGAAAAAATAATATTTCATATTTGTTTCATTTCCTACAGACACGTGACGAAAATTATATTTTTGCAGATTTTATTTCCAAAAAGATTTAATTTATTTTTAATTGGTGCTTTAATCAATGTGATGGCAACACTTTGAAAAAAGCTATTTTTTCCCATGAATGCGAAACGTTTATTTTTATTTTGTACGAAAGAAATTGTTGAAAAATAGAGATAAAATATTTATTTAAAAATTCACTAAAAACAGAAATTTAATTTTAAGGTTAAAATATTGGTACCATTTAAAAGATAAATTTTTGATCTTTAACTTGATGTAAAAATCTTTTTTTTGCGGTAATATTTTCGGAAGTTATAGCAGAAACACGCCAAAATTTCGCTTAATTTTTAAATAAATAAAATTCTAATTAAAAATTCGAAAAAATAACCCCCAGGTGCACATTCCCGGCCTCCAAATTATACACGTTCTAAATTTGGTAGCTGTAGGTTGAATGATCTGGCCTCTAGAGCGCCAACACACACACACACACACACACACACTGAGCTTTATTATAAGTATAGATATCTAGTTAGAATTCGATCTGATTAATGATCCTAGTAAATATTACAAATATATTTTCACAAACAAGTTCATGATGCTCTCATTCTTAAATCTCTAGATAGAGATACTCAATAAATAAAATAACTGTCGCTCTATATTACCAAGAGCAGCTATTTTAAATTGTAGATTCAAAAGCTTAGAATTATTATTGACGGTTAAAATATTAATATAAAACATTATTTTGTCTAATAATAGTGTTAATTTATGTGAAACATATAATGATCAATTGCTTTTGAGACATCGTTTATAAGAACAAAACTGATGCAGAATGTTTCTTCTACAAACTCTTACAAATAATGAAAACATCATAAAATGTTTTGCTGTTTGTGAAGAAAATATTGAAGTCGTTTCCTATCAGTCGGGATGCACTAAATTGCAAAATTAAATGAATCAAAACAATACTTTTCCAACCAATTTTTATTTTACCAATTTTATCTCTAATGTTTTTCATTGAACCTCAAGAAATATTTCAAAATTAATATTAAAATGCATTTCTAACAATACTATTCATTGTTTTAATAATTCCATTCGCGTATTTGATGAATATTGAAGTTACGGTTAAAAGAAAAATGAACTTTTTTTTTCATAAATTAATTCTAAAAATGGATTTTTTACTCCCACTTTTATTAGAATAGCAATATATTTGTGATAATTTTTTCTTGAATCTGGGTGACGTCTTAAGTATAAATTGCAATAGCTCAAACTAGCAGTTTTAGCCGGAAGTAAGACAGACGAGTGTAGTTTTTAACATTAACATATTGCTATGTTTTGCACTAGTTAGTTTGAATCACTTTCTTATTCAATGCTTGATGTATTTATCACCTAATTACATCGTTTATAAACCAGACAAATTTTCTTGTGTGTCTATTAACTCATTACATTTTTATTTTTCTTAATAAGATGTTCCATTTTAAAACATTTTATTTAGAACTGGAGATAATATGCAATTAACTGCCTTTGAAGGTGATTAACTGTCGTGGATAAATTCCGTAAATGGTTTCAAATGAAAATATCAACCCTTTTAAAACGTTTTGTTATATTAGCCAATGTTTATCTGTTAGGTACATACTTCAAACAATAGTTTGAGAAATCGCGAGAAATAAGTATTCTTTAGTTTTCCCGGAAGCATGCAAATTGATAATAAATTCAAAATATATTCCTAATTTTTTATTAAAAAATTAGTTATTATTTGAGTATTTTAAACCAAACTGATAACTAATGCATTTTTAACAATTAAATATTTTTTTTACGAGTTGGAAAGTTGAGGTGAGTTTACAACCGTTTGTTGAGTTTGGCATTTTCCCAAGGCAGTAACAAATCAATATTGCTGAATTATAAATTTATTTCTTCATTTTCTAACCTCTGAAAGAAATAAAATGCATCCTGATAATTTCACAGATCTGTTTTAAGAGTTCGAACATATTACTACAGAAGAAAAATTACTAATTTATGTATATTTTGGCAAAAATACTAACATGTTTTTTTGCAGGTAATCACTAAATATATGAATGAAGCTTTCTTTATTAGATATTAAATGTTAACATTGAAAAGTTTTTTAAATGATGGAATTTTTTTGTGATATCGTATTTTATAGTAATGGAGAAAAATCTTTGATAATAATTTAAAATTGTTTTTAAAATTAGATATCTTTTCTTATGACTCAACTTTTACCCAAAAGCACATAAATTTGAAATTCGAATTATGATATCGAACTATTTTCTCTCAAGACAAAGCTTCATTTTTAAATTAAGCTTCCAAACTTAGTAATAAAATACTAAAACCATTGAAAACACCAAAAGTTTATTTTTATTAATTTATATCGATATATTTTTATAAAAATACTAGTAATTTATGAAATATTTTCGAATAGTATTTCTTCACGATGGACTGCCGCGTGAACACTCATATGTGGTAACAGCTACCGCACATCTTAAAACAAATTAAAACACACAAAAAAAATTCCTGTGTCTTTGAAAAAATTTAGTTACATATAATGCATATATTTATATATAATGAGAGTTATAATCGACGTTTAAATTAAATCAATTTTTATTTGTCGTTTTCCAATGCTATTGTTTTTTATAAAAAGATTTTTTTCGTGTGATTTACATAACATATCACTTTCATAAAGCCCGAAATGTGAAACTTGAGACCAATTTTGTTGTTATAAAAATTATTTTGTTGATCATTTGTTTGCTATCAGGAAATCGTTTGAAGATTAACAAAATTTTTTAAGGTGAAACAGAAAAATATAAGACCCAATTTTAACGAACTGCTAAACTTCAAGTCGCAAAATTATCATAAAATAGGGATTATTTGCAGCTTTTATCGCCAAGAAACATCTTCAAGTACCCAGGGGTTTTGTCGAACTTGATTAGGCATAGAATGCGTGGGAATACATTGGGATGAAAGTTTTGAATTGCCGCATTCTACTGTGAATGTTTTAATTCCAGACCTGTCAGATTGAATTGACCGATCCTAATGTATAACCTAGCAAGGAATGAGGCATGTAATAATTCTACCATTTTTCTAAGAGAAAGACTAAAATTTCCTTGCTCTATTGAAATCTATTGAATTACAGAAAGGATCATGTTTAACTTCTTCCCTCATATTTTACTGAATATCTATAAAAAGTTAAATTAGATGCCATGGGCGGCTTTCTGGGTATACGTAAATAATTGTGGGCCCTTCATTCTGTCAAAAGACCACTCTACTGAATTTATTTGAGATAGACTACGAAGACAAGAAAGAGAAAGAAATTAGATATATACATAGTGGTCATAATTAAAGAGACACTATTCAGAGCCATCTAGAACTCATTCTGCCTTTCGGATTTTGATGACACTTGATGTATACGTTATATGGGCCACAGGGAAAGGATTTCTGAAATAAAAATAGTTCTAACTTTGACCACCAGGGGGAATTGTGGTATCTTAAGAAGGACAAAAAACTGTCAGAATCATTAAAATGTATTTAAATACAGAATGTGCACAACGTTAGCTCCATTGAGATCCATTACGTGTTGAAACTAATTTAAGCGTGTTCAATGATAACGCAATCGAATTCCCAATGTATTTCAGGAACAATGCGTGCAACACAAGTTTCCCACTCAAGAAAACTCCTAATTCCTCCTCTATTCCTATTAAGAATATTTAATTATCCTTTATCCTTATTAATCCTACTTCCTTCTCCATAAACAAGTTCTTTTTGGAATCCCCACAACCAGAAATCACAGGCATTTCAATCGGGTGTACGAGGAGACCAGACATCCTGGAAAACTCAATATATTAAACGATTCTCACCAAAGTTAGCCCGAAGCAGTTCTTGGACTTGGCATCCAATAAGGAGTGTTACTTCATCTTGCATGAAGATAGTGGTTTTCACGCATTGCCGTTCGTGTAAAGCAGGAATGACCTGCTGTCGAAGATGCTCACTGTGCCATTCACTCGTGAAAGGGAAGGTTTTAGGACCTTGTGGAGTGAGAGTTTTAAAGAAAAACGTTTCGAGGACAAAATCAACAATAAATCCACATCAATCAGTCACGTAATCAGTTGTTTTTGGAGCAGGTCACAAGGTGTTAAAGCACCCCATACACCGCAATTTTGATTAATAACAGCTCCATCAAAAGAAAATTAAGCTTCATAGGTATTTCCTATAGAATTTGTGAAGGCCATGCATCCTTAAATTCCATTCTCGCCTAAAATCAGCAAGCAAATTCAAAGCGTTTTTGAAGGTCTTGAGATTGCAGCATTTGCACCACATTTGTTTTATACCATTACCATTTTAAAATGGATCACAAAATGTTGTGCACTGTCGACCGTGGAATCGACAAGTCATGTGACTTTGATTGAGTGCTTACTGAAGAATAGCTGGACACGGAGTTTCTTTTAACCTCAGAAGTAGCGACTATTTCGATAGTTTCATTCGCAACCGAATTCCGTCTTCTTCCTGGCAGCGTACCCAAATCTCCAAGCTCCTCAAATTTCATATCAACTTTTTCGTTTCCATAGAATTATTCTTTGACATCGACCCTTTTCGCAACTCCTTTAAATGGCAGTATTCACACAGTGCAGCTAAGGCGTTGCTGCCGTTTTCATAAAACAATTTTTACATTATATTTCGATCTTTCTTCTGTAAGAGCATGATTAATGATGACAAAAACCCGCAGAATGATTTTCGGACTTTGACTTCAAGTCTTTTAATAAGGTTGACTTATTTGCATAAAGAATTTTTAAAAATTGGCATTTGGTGGTGAAAATTTGTACTATTTTTTCCTTGCAGAAATCTTTTCCCTATTTAAAGTATATATAGTCTCATCAAAATCCAATAGCCAGAACGGATTCTAAAGGGGTCTGAATAAGGTCACTTTAATTATAACCACCTTCTACACAAAAGCAAACTACAATAAGGTCTCAAAAGCCATTTCAAATTGAAAGGAGGAATCTGAAACATCCACGAAAATTCAATTGGTGTTGGCTGGGAAAACAATAGTTATTTGAATAAGAGTATGTAAGTTGAACATTAAAAAAAGTAATCAAATTATTCATAGGTAAAGATAGACACACCTATTCATTTTTAAAAAGTAAAAACTAAAAACAGTGAATTCGTGTCTTCTTGTATATCCTTGAAGTATAGACAAAGAAATGCAGGGAGGCACATGAATCACGTGCTGGAAAGAATTTTAAAATTTTATATTGATTACGTGAAAAAACGTGACAGAATTACATAACCTTGTTGTTCATTCCGAATACATGCTTTCAGCTCTAAAAATGGGAATGTCTGGAGAAGAGTTCTTTTATATGAAGTAGCAGAAATTGAAATAAGCAACAAATACTCAATAATTAATAAAAATTTATATTTAGAAAAATCTTTTAAGTAGATTCAGTTATCTACACTGATACTTCGTAATGCCATAAAGTTTCAAGTATGATTCGTCTATTTTTTATTTTTTAAATGTTGTTTCAATTGTAAAGCAGTTATAACGATTCTTTTACAAATTGCTTGAATATCAAACAGAAATCTCGCGAGTTAAAAACAATTGAGTTTTAAAACAAATAAAATTATTAGTGTAAAACATGACTAAAATATTTTTTAAATTAGAGAAAAATTTGGAAAATGAAATTGTAACACTCCGAAATTAGTTTTTCTTAATTTTTTAAAATAGTATAAAAATTTATATTATAGAGCAAAAAGATTTGAAATTATATAGTACATTTTGATATAGCCTCCTATTCCGATATATTTTTTTTCACTGAAAGCGTCGCTAATATTTTGAAAAAATGTTTTCTCAAATGACACCTATTTTTGAAAAAATAGCAACATGCCAAATCTGGATTCTTTACGCAGAGCATTTTGAAGGATTTTGTTATCATACACGTCGCAATTTATAAACTGTATGTCAAGTAATAATAACGTGTTATAATAAATAATCTAATAAAGAAATATAAGAAACCCGAAGGAATAAAAAGGCAAATGATAACGACAAAAATGAATGCAGATTGGTAGATTTTTGTTAAGATTATAAACTTCAAAAACTTGGGGATAACTATTGACGTCATTTTCAATCCTTTTTTAGTAAAAATTAGAAATCAGACTATTAATATAATTATCTTGTTTTTCTCGTTTGTTCTTTAAATCACTTATCTTACATCCTTTATTCTTACGTTCTGAAGAAATAAAAGTATTTTTATTCTATTGAGACCATATTAAAAAAGGTGTAAACTAAAAAAAAATATATTTGAATCACTTTTTCTTGCCTTTTTGTTTTATCTGTATGAAATTACAAACCAGTTTTTAATTTTCTAATAATATAACGATTTGGTATATTGCCATTTGTTGGTAATCTAAGTTTTTAATCGATTTGAAAATTTGCATCGAACTGACAGACAAGGAAGAGTTAATATGGCATTGTCATCCAGTTTTGAAGTGTTGTTTATATTCTCTAGTTTATTAATTTAAAATTGACTGCAAATCTGCACCGACAAGACAAACGGGCAATTTAGAAAATGAGTTAATAAATTGTTTTATAACAGTTCATATTCTGTAAAACATTCAATGAATTCTATTGAAATATTTTTGCAATCAGTGTCAAATTGTTAATAAAATTATGACTGAAATTTTTTAATTAGATAATTTATTGCCTTAAAAAAGTAATTCAAAGATTTTTTGCATATTTTTTATTATTCTTTTGATCGCCATATTTGGTTTGAAGCTGCAGACGATATTAATTGTTTCAAGCTTCTTTTAGCAATAAAAGTCAGTAAATAAAATCATGAATATCTAAATGAATATTAGAACATTTAAATGCTTTTAAATTAGAGGAAATGTTTCTGTATTGGTTTTATTTGTATAAAACTTGATCACTTTGCAAAAACATTTTGTTCCGAAATTTTTGCCTTAATTTCCGAAATAATTTTTTAATATTTAAGAAGTTTCATTTATTAAAAAAAGAATTCACTGGATGCATAATTTTTCGGCAGTAAATTTTTAAAATAATATTTCTTCTTGCTCTTTAAAAGAAACTTGTTTACAAAAATTGAATTCTGTACAAATTATCTCAAAATTTGTACAGAATTCAATTGAAAAAAAAATCAAAATATCCATTAATTATTGATGAAGCTGATGTTTCTAAGAATAAAATATCTATGATTTTATTTTAATACTGCTGTTCTGTTCAAACTTATTTTATGAAAGTTGGCATATGAGACCCAAAAATTCAATACTAACTTCAAGAATTTTTTTTCTTTCCATTTTCAAAGAAATATTGTTATGAGTTTATTTTTTATCCTAGTTCATTCTCAGAGTAAAAGAACGCATCTAGATGAACTTATAAATAGTTTAACAGAATCATTTTTTAAATGTTCTAATAATTAAATTGCTATTATAAGTAATAATATAATTGTGTTTATAAATACTTGTAATTTATTATATAATTGTAATTTATTAATATAATATAATTGTAATTAATATTATAATTGACATTTATATATATAATTGTGCCAATTATATTACTTAAAAATCATGTGGCAAAGCTATTATTATTAATATTGAATTGATAAGAATTTTGAAAGCAACTGAAAGTGAAAATTGTTACTAAAGAAATTGCACTACAAATTATGAAATATTCTTTAAAACGGAGGAATTAGACTTAAATCAGTCACAAACCAACAATTCCTTTTAATTTTAAAGTGGTATAAAAATGTGTTTGCGTGAGCACCCTTTCTCATTTTTTTTTGAAGGGGACATTAAAATGGGAATTAATTTTTAGTCACTGAAAAAATCATAGTAAAATTTTTAGTATCTTTTATTTAAGATTTTAGCTCCTGGTACTTAAGAAAAGAAAAATTTGACGACTGTAAATCAACCACTTGTTCTATAGTGCATTTACATCATTTTTAGCATCATGCATGTCTGAATTTACAAGTTGCGTGTCATTCTGAAGGAATTATCCTATTAACAGGATCCGAAATCTGAAATTTATAAATATACCGGAAGTGATAGTTGAACTGATCAATGACCAGCTTTTGAAGAATGTAATTTTTCAGATGATTATTATTATCACAACGTTTAACTTTTTTCATATATAATTCTAGAACATGAATGAATAACCATTTTTTATTGCCTTGCCACAAATAAAAACAAACAAACAAAGAAAACGATACACTGTTCCAATAGCTACTAATCATTAAAAATATGTTTCAGCATAGATATTTTATATCGCAGTTTTAAGCTATATTGTATGTTTCGACATTGCGTACTATGCTTTTAAGATATTGTTTAGTTTCGGAAGTTTTAACATTACATTTAAATGTAATCAGATGAATACATTTCCCTTTTACCTTTACATAATGTAAAACTCTTAATGTCAATGTCTCAGAAAAACTGAAATGGAAACAAAGGGAAATATTGCTAATATGCTGTTAGAAATTTCGTTACATTCAACAAATGTTTCTTCAAAAAAGAAATGATAAAATTTCCTGATGCCTACTCAATTTAGGTAGCTACTTATGTGAAGTGTATTTATTGGAATGAAAACAAATCATCTGCAAAGTTAAGCCCTTTTATTTGTCGCTTCAATCGGCCGGCTGTCTCTGGATGCAGCTCCAGACTGAATTGTTTCATAAACTTTACAAATAACGCTTCAGGATCTTTTGCTAAACATGACATATCAATGTTAAAAGTATCTGATCAATTTCTGTTTCACTTTTATTCCTGAATAATGTTATCGTCTATAACTAGTGGAAGTAGACTCCTTAAAGGTTTTCTTGTATACTCTCGAATATAGGTCTGATCCTTCTTCATCCGTATAAAGCTGTGAGCAGATTATTACGAAATATAGATCTATGGCATTAATCAAGTTTAATGTTTACTGAATCTATTGCGAGATTCAGTGAGAATGAATGATGTACTAAATCTATTTCGTATTTTGAATACTTTTTTTTTTCGGTCTATTGAATCAAAAATTTAGACGGAACTACAGTTTCAATCACAAACATACTGAATTTCATTGAGTTAAGTGTTGACGTTTCTAAACCGCTGCATTTACATACATACGAAAGTACAGACTGACAGATGGCCAACCGTTGGAAAGATTTGAGTCAGAATTTGGTAAGTGTATATTTTAGATACTAAACTCATGTATTAATTATTTATCCATTTTTTGGCTTTTATAGTTATCAAGTTCACTCGTAGGCGAATAGACAGATAGATAGATTTCTTGTGAATGGATTTCGTTCAAATTTTGA
>JAPMOR010055153.1:504182-523447 GCA_026543865.1 Argiope aurantia | reverse complement strand
AAATAAAATAGGATCGTTCAAATATTTAATTCTTTACATTCAAATTAATTTAAAAATGACTTTTGAGCAATAACATGTCTTGATGTTATTGAGTAAAAATTAATATTTCAATTAATGTGTATTTTCTTGTGCATGAAGTATACAAAGACAATGTATTGTAATCATCAAAAAAATTCGAAATTTTGATGAAATTTTGTTTTTCAGAACTTCTTGGAGTCAAAAAGCAAAATTTAAAAACATGCCTTTCGGTCACTCTGTCTCTCTGTAAACACTATAACTCCAAAAAAAATTTGTTGAATCATACAGATGAAATTGCCTATAAATTTTGCATCACATTTGTAGATTTTTGTCAAATTTTGAGCGAAATCCATACAGAGCAAGTTTGTCTGTTTGTTTATCCAAGTACAAATGAACACGATGATTACAAAATGTTACATTGATAAATACAATTTAGTACACAGGTTTAGGATTTAAAATGTAAACTCCTATCAAATTTTAATAAAATCTGCCAAAGCATTAACCATCTGTCTGTCGGTAAATTTGAACGCATGTAAATGCAATATTTCGAAAACACAGTGTCCCCGTATACGAAGTTGGTACTGATTTTGTGACTACAAGTTTAGTTCTGTATCAAATTTTGATTTCAATTGCTCCTATAAAAGATTTCCAAAATGCATATTCGGATCTTTGTGTAGTAGTCGCATGGCAAAGATTATCGCCAGAGGTCAAACGAATCAATCATTGAATAAAGTTTTAGACCTAAAGATCAATATTTCCTTTTTTTTTTTTTTCGTCGATGCAATGCAAAATATCCGTGATCTTACCAAAGGTCCGCCATTTTTTGGAAGGGAAGGGGCATAAGACTTTTATTAGAGAGTTTACCAGAATGATTTAGGGAGATCAATCCCAATGGTTATTTTTTTTTTTTTTACTTGGTCCATTTTTAATTTTTGAAGACTATTGGTGATTAAAATTACTTCTAGGCGATTCCTCTAGTTCAAGATAAGTAACTCAATGATTTAAACACTTTAGTCTAAAAAATATTTTATAGTCTAATCTGAGCAATTTTTGGACAAAAGCATAAAACATACCTTAACGTAATAAATAAACTTTATTAAATTGTAATAAAAATTTTATAATAAACTAGCTGTCTTTGACGACTAGGTGAACCACCATGATTAATAGTTGTAAAAAAATTTCAATTAGATATTTTGTGTAATTTGGTCTTAATGGCTTCTTCAGCAAAATATTTTTAAATTGATATTTTTTAAACTGAAAAATTTGGATAGATATATACAATTTTAAAAGCCTTTTATTGTTCTGATAATCCTCTTATAGGTTTTTAAATTTTTCTATTTTAATTTTTACTTACCCGTTTATAACCACAGAAGAGTAACAGTGTTTAAAAACAAACGTTTTTTAACTGTCTTCACCACTAAAGAATTTTAAGAATTTTATTGACATTTTTAAGGAGACCACTATCGCTGATTATTTAAAAATTTTTAAAAACTCCTTTTGTGTGAGATCTAGATGTAATGAGGTCTGGATCTAACAATCTGATTTTTAGGGTAATTTTGAATGATTTTTGCATCATACATATCACACCAGGGATGTTGAATATTCGCATGTCTCAATTTTTAATTTAATATCCAACTTATAAAAAAATTATATTAAAATTATATACTCATTGGTTTTTAGCTCAGCTATTTTTTGAAATAAAGTCGAATAAATTTATTTATATAAATGGATGAAATCAGTCGAATGTTTAGTACTATTTTCTATTGTGTATCTACATTTTTCAATAAAATCTTCATATCTCAGCTTTTTTTTTGTATCGGTTTTTGTATTATGCAGAACTAATAATGAAGAATTCTACGGTTTGAACAGAAATATTATAGAAGTGTTTCCATCGAGTAAAAGCGAAATGAGTGATTGCGTAATATAAATGATAAATTGCATTTGAAAATCTGTAGATGAAACACGAATACAGCCTCAGAGATTTGAATCTTGCAAATAGTTGATCCTAAGGACAGCTAAATTTGAAAGTCAGAATCGACAAAATGTACATATCTCAGCCTTTTTCTTTTTTTTTCACGCTTTGCAACGCTAGAGGAGAAGAAATATATAATTTTAGAAAATGTAATGTAGAAGTATTTGAACCAACTAAAACCGAAATGAATGTTATAGTTATGTTTCTTCTAAATATTCATATAAAAATCGGTAAATCGAACAAGGGTCAGTCCTAGAGAATCGGATCCTGCTAATAGCCGTCACCAAGCGTAGATCAGATTGACAACTAGAGATCATAACACAAACGTGCCTGGCATGTCTTATTAAGAAGTCTTTTATTTGACTGCACGCGCTGAGATGTAGATCCGAGACAAGATGAATATTAATTCTCCACCGAAGGAAATCCGGAAACAGAAAGTGAGAAGGAGAGGATACAATTCGGCCTCGAACTTGAAAATGGCCGAATCACTCAATCATAACTTTTGAAGTGGCTGGCATCACGTGACTGGAATTCGCGAGACACCTTGAGCAACGAAATGGCGCGTGTTTCGAATAACAATCATCGGCAGGAAAGGAAGATCGAACCGTCAGAGAAATGTTCCAAATCTTGAGATGGTTGAATAGTCTTCCAAAGAGCAGTGACCTGCCCGCTTGCAAAGTCAGAATTTGCTCTGTCTTTACGCTGGAAAAGACATTTTATTTCACTTCTGCAACCGGTTATGTTAAAAGCCTTCGTTCGAAAAAAGAAAAAGAAAAAAAACTGGCAAGTGTTGTGAATCCGCGATGGGTACTGAATTCAGTTCCGAAATTTAGTAGATCATAAATCAAAATTTTATATCGATGCTTCTGCCTTGCGTGAGGTGTCTGGTATTTTCACTTGTTTTCTGTTCCAGCGAGTAGTAACATCCTTCGACGCCTTCAGGCGGGATTGGCATGTCCAAAAAAAAATTACCATAACGTTTCGCTTCAGGCATTGAATCCGAGATTAAGAATGGGATTTTAAATGTTTTGTCCATGGGAAAGTGGAACGAATTGGATAGCGAGAAGCAGGGCTTAAACTTTTTCTTATGTCATCTTTATGACCAGTAAATAAATTTCGAGGCACATTTTCAGCTTGAATCCTTATATTGTTATTTTTATTTTGTTTTTCACTGAAAAGAAAAGCTTTAATTGCGTTACGGTTAGTTTTAATGAAATTTTTTCATAGTATTGGTTGGTTTAAATTGAATAAAAATGTATTTCATATTATTAAAATTGTTTCTCTTTTACACACACACAGAAAAAAAATTGTAATATTCAAAAAGAATTCAAAATTTGGCATTTATATTTTAAGGAATCTCCGTTAATATCTCAAGGTCAAAAGGCAACATAATAACTCGAAATGCAAACAGCTAGCCGGATGAAATTTGCTATGCAATCAATGAACCGGAATCGCAGAATTCTGTTAAATTTTAGGCGATATCTGCCTACAAGTTGATTGTTTGGAGATCTATTGATTCATATGTACGTGAATTCGATAATAAGAAAACATATGGTTTTGTAAGTAAAATACGATTCTTCGTTTGATTTTGACAAAATATGTTAAAGGATAGGTTTTTATCAATTTGACTAATGAATATGTATGGATCCCTAAAAATTAAAAAACAATAAACAAAAATATTACATTTAGTATGTAATTATCATGCCAAAATTAGAGATCCATAGAAAATTTTATATTGTATCGATCAAAGGACAGTATAAAATTGCACGACCCCGATTTTTTTCCATCATAACTAAGCAACAAAAAAAATTTTTACAGAAGGTTTAAGGGGGGATCATGTTTATCCTGTTTTTAATTATTACTTGTTGTTTTCCGTTTGCAATTTAATACTTCATATATATTTTAAATAAATTAATTAGTATAGTATTAGTTTATTAATATGCTTTTTTAAATAAATAATTTTAAAAAATTGTGCCCAAATTTGATACATATATATCAAATTAATGTATGAGTAGAATTGTGACTATGCATACATATATATAATATATGTATGTATATTCATAATAAGTAATAATAATAGTAATATATACCATATTAGTAAAGCAATTTTTAGGGATAATGGATAAATTATCAATTATTTCGTTATTATTTATCATGAATTATTATTGTTTACTGTGAACTTTAATTTATTATGCTCATATTATTCAGTCACAGTATTCACAATGTTATGTTATTATTCAGGAGTATGGGTTGAATTTGGAATTTTTTACTCAGTCATTTTTAATTATTTATTTTTCTATTTATTTGAACTTGCCTCACCAAAAATAGATAAATAAAATTTCTATTATCTATTATTAAATGACAAACTTAAGATACGGTTTTAGTTCTGAATGAAATTTTTAACTTGTGAAAATTTATGAATGAATGGAAGTAACGTCGATGCAGTTGATTTTAACCCTTTCTAGGACCGTGGGAAGTATGCTTCCCACCAAATTTATCAGTCTTTGTATGAAATTATGTAAGTTGGCATAAGTTCTGACAAATTTTTTTAGTAAATCAGAAACTTAGATGCTCCAGTTCTTTATCTCACACAAAATGATGTGTCTAGATTTGTACTTAATTATTAATTAACCAAATTAATTGATTAATCAAATTAAATTTATCTAATAAACTAAATGAATCCCTTTTCTTACTCTAATTTCAAGCCTAAAAATATTTTAAACAACATGACTAGAAAAAAAATGTCCCTTTAAAGGGTTAAAAAAGATAAAGGAAATCTGAACGTAATCTGAAACATGATACCATATTATTTCAGACTTGATTTGTCTATCTTGTCTTCAACAGGATTGATTGCATCTCTATGTGTAATGATTTTTGCACTGAAGAATTAACAAAAAAAAAAGCCTTTTTACTACTAACCCAACCGTAGCTACTAACTACTACGGTTACGGTTACTACCAACCTTAACTACTTTCATGATTCAAATTGTTAAAAACATCATTATTTTTTAAATATCCCATGTTTTGAATTATGTTAAATTAACAATAATAAACTGAAATATATAATATTTATTTTTGTTTAGTCCCACTAGATCTTTTGCTAGTGAGATACTTTTTTCATTGCTTTAGATACTTTTTTTGTTCTGGTGCATTTTATTGTATAAATAACAAAAGATGTTGCCACATTGTATTCAAAAAAAATTTTTTATATATATATGTTAAATTTAAAGGAAAATTGCACGGAGTAAAATAAAAATAAAAATTTAAGTGCTTTCAGTATCGAAGTGGTACAAAAAGGATTTTTTTTATCGATTACACGCTCCGAAGTTATTGAAGAAAAAAACATTAAAATTTCGACTATCCTTTTTTTAGGCAGCATCCATTACCCAAAAGATAATTATTTGCTTCATTTGGCATCTTTGGACAAGCCATCCTTCTTTTAAAGTATTTTAAACGATTTTTACAAGTCCTATGGCATATCATAGAATGATAAGATATAAGATAATAATCGGCTGTAATCATGCTAAAAATACAATAAAACTTGGTTATTCTATGACACTATAGATAAAGGATATTGCATTTCAGCAAAATAAGCAAACTGGGATTGATTCTTTTAGTAAAACAAGAAAATAGATGAAAAATTATACTTTTATTTATTGATTAATGTAGGACTCAGGAATCACTACTATTTAGAATCACGCACATTTAATTACATTTAGGACGAACAATTACATTAACATAAAAGAAATGAACATTAAATAGATTTCGTCGAATACATCGCAGGATTATTTCACATATGCCATCTCGTCTTTCGTTCAGAGACCCGTCTCACCGTCTTTCGTTCTCGTCTCACACGTCCTGACTTTCGTTCAGACCCATCTCGTCTCGTCTGCACTCCGTCTAACAAGCATCAACGCCTGTTGGCCAGCAGATGGCGCTCGTTATCAGGCGTTCGTCACTACATTAATGTATTCCTACACTCAATCGATTGTTGTGTTATTACACTGTTTATTTCTATTCTGAATGAAGTTTGATCGTGCATATGAAAAATGAAATTTAGTCAAATATTCTTTATCGTGATATTTTACTAATAACTTGATTTCCATCTTATCATATTACTGCGTTATAAGTGACATAAACTTTCCTTCACAGGTGAAAATGAAACGCGAGTAATTTTGAACAAAACGATATTTTTTTTCAGCATTGTTATAATATAGTATAATTTAATGAATCTTCCTTTACACAATTTTATTCTGCAAAGCACGATAAATAATAAATGGCAACAAATGAAAATCCGTTTAACAGTAAATGTGAGCTAAATGCGAAATCAGTATGCATGCTTCCATCAGAGAAAAATGAAAATGGAATTCTAATTCTTTACAAATGAAAATAAATTAATTAGTATTGTTTAACTTTTAATGAAAAAAACATGTTTCAATACATTCCAACATTATGAAAAATTCAAATAATTCACTTGTTTCCATTTTCTCTGTTACTATTGAATATGTATATATATTTTTAAGCAACAACTTTCGTCCTCTTACCTCTTAAAGTCACCCTTAGTTTAGAATTTTTAGTCGTCTTTAATTTAGAAATCCTTACATTAAATAATTATTTTCCTTATTATTTTCAAACTAAAAGCCTGAAAAATACCTTTATTTTCCCGGGTTGAAAATTTCAAAATGAAATCTTCAAAATATTAATACATGATAGAATTCGCGAAATGCTTCTTTAGAGGGTCAAAAAATCAATTATTTATTTCTTCTAGTATCTCTTAAAACACCAACATCTAGTATTCATTAAAAACATCCATTGTTGTAAGATCAGTTTTAGTAATATTTAGTATACAAAGGAGTATTTTAAGCAAAGGAGGAGTATTTTAGAATGATTTTTTATACTTGAATAGTTTGTTACCTTCAATCATTACTCCGCTTCTTAAAAATCATTTAAAACTCTTAAATTAAATTAAATTTTTAAATCGAATTACAATTTAGGGTGCATAAAAAGGTATATAATCTTTCAAACTTCTTTTAAAAAAAACAATTTTAATAAATAATCAACATTTTATGATATCATGAACTTAAACTTATGAACTTAATAACATATAACATATATTAATTATCATATATAACTTACTTAAATTGTCTAACTTAAGGCATTTTTCAGTTATGTCTGTTACAGATGTAAAACCAAAAATGTGTTTTTCGAACTCAGAAAGATCTAAAACACGGAGATTTATAAAAATTAAGGCTTTCAATTTTTTTACTATCGAAATACAATCTTTATGCTTCGTATACTAGAAAGTAAAAACGATATTCAGAAAAATTTTCGCTTAATAAGTGACAATTAAATGTGAAAAGGAAAATGTTTTAAGAAACTTGAATAGAATAAATAAAATTAATATTCGCATGTTTTCAAGTTTTTCAACGTAGCCTCAAATGTCATGTCAAAAATAGAAATGTCGATTTCATGTCATTAAAACAGGTTCGTTACAATTTTTCTTTCCTCTTTAGAAGAGATAGCTTTATTTTCAACTAGGAGGAATTTAAAAAAAAAGAATTTAAACAACGCATTTATCAATTAAAAGAATTATTGCATTCATTTGTTGTTTAATATTCCGTTAACACCTCTTAATACAAAAATTAAAAAAAAAACACTCCAGTCTGAAGCAGTGTGTCATAATAATATTCCAAGCTTGATTCTTTTGTATACCCTTCATCATCATTTGTATAATTTTCTATACATTCTTGATTGTTTCAGTCTTTGCATTTTGTGCCTGACAGTTTTTACAACACGTAATTTTTAGAAAAAATGCCAGTCTAAATATTATTTCGAATTTAATATAATATAAAGGCAATTTTCTCCTATTTCTTATTTCATAACACTGGAAATTTAGTAGCATGGCATGTCCGGCATTCAATCTGTAAATTGCGTGACGTAAAAATTGTTGCACACAGCATGCAAGGGCTGATGCAGCCAAGTCAGACAAAGCCAAGACAATTGATTCAAGTCTAAGACGTGGACGGGGGGCACAAACATATATATATATCCCCCCCCCTCTCTCTCTGTATATTAAAAATACATCAATTATTATATGCTTACATTTTAGAAAAAGAAAGTGTTCAATTATTTTAGTTTCATTAAATGCTGCTATGAAAAAGCAAAACACTTTAATAATCAAGTTAACAAAGCAAGAATAAATGAAAAAAAAAATTGAAATCCCCCCCCCTCAAAACCAGGAATAAAGTGTTCTTTGTATATACGCATATGTATATGGGAATAAGCATGTAAGTAGACGAAATTGGCAATCTTTAGCTGTTAATTTTCATAACAAAAGTACCAAAAACAATCTGTTCTAGTGAATTTCATATTATTATGTGAAAACATCTTTAATTTGTAATATAAATTTTGATTACAGAGAGTTGAGATTTTAAACATAAATGATTCCAAGAAATGCAATGATAATTTAAATCATCAGAAATATTCTAAAAAGACAATTAAATCGAGCTTTACCTTATAACCTTTGTGTGGAGTTTGTCTTATATCCTTGTCTATGAATAGAAATTGAAGATACTGATTAAAATTCAATACATAAACGTTAAGAAAATCTTAAAAATTTCTATATTTTTTTAAGATATCGATGCAAGGTAGATTCATTTTCGTATTTGACTAAGTCCAATCTATTTTGATTTTTATTTAAATTCCTTTCCTTTTTTTTTATTTCTTTCGACGATTTATTTTTTCATCAATAATTTTTGCAAATTCAAACATTTTTTTTGTTTTCTTAATTTTAAGTTTTCGTTCACTTTCCCGTTGTTTTTCTTTACCTTTATTACGGAATAGTTTCTCGTCTTCATTTCTTTAATTGCCATTTTATACGACCCTTGATCTTTATATTGCCACAAAGAAAATATATTAAGAAAATAATGTAATTTTGTCTCTATTTACCAAAAGGTAAAATACAGACAAAACAATCTCGCTTCAAGAACAAAGTTTAAAAGATAATACTACCAAAAGAAATAAAGCATGCGCAATTTCTGGAATTTTCTGCAGATATTATTTTTATATAATGTTGCCAATAAATTTTATTGTTCTTTCATTTATTTATTTAACTTGTTCTTTCAAGCTATTAAATTTTGGTCCGCGTGCATTTAATTATTTTTAAAATAAAGAAGCCAGACTTGAAATGTTATTATTATCCATTGATTTATCAATATTTTCCTTTGGACATTTGATTCGGCATTCCAAACGCTATTCTCGAAACCAGATACTCTTCTCTCATGATAATAAATCTTTGTATATATGTATGCATGTATATAAAGGAAATTTTTTGCATATTTAGTATGAAAACAATAACTAATCAAAAATTGTTTATCTTATTCTTGGAAAAATTAATTTCTCCTTTATATAAAGACAATATTGTTATGTTAAAAAATTTAACCTGATATTTAAATATATTTGAATCTTCTCTAATACCTAAAGAAAAACATTTTGGTACAGTTTTTTTTATTTCCCTTTTTCATTTCATATAAAAGTTTCATTAAGAATTCTTAGAATTCTTAATTCTAAGAATTTTTTAAGAATTAAATACGATTGCTGTTTGGAATTGTTTTTTTTTCTCATAAAGTAAATTATTTTATAGTCACTTGATGAGGGATTGAACAAATTTCTCTTAGCTAATTAAAACTGAATTTATTTTATTACAGTTCCAAGACTATTTTCCATTTTCAAAATCACAAAGATGTTTGTGTCTTAAATAGTAATTTTCTATCTTTCGTAAAGAAGTATATCACATAAAAATATGTTTCTTCCAAATATTTTCTCGGGTTTTTTTTCTGTATGAGAAGTTTGCTGCAATAAACTAGTAACAAAATGGTGAATTTTAAGTAAAGGATAGTAAGACGAATTTTAAGACAATTTTTCAGCAAATAAGTCATGTATTCCACGCTTTTAAATCGTGTTGATTTTCTTGACTGTATAAAAAATGGAAGAAACAAAAAAAATTGATAAATTAAAATGGATTGTTTGATAATACTTTCGGTCTTCAATAATTTGATGAAGATGAGGATGTCAACTTCGTATCACAGTTCACAATTTTTCATTATATTCGAGAAACCTGCGAATGTAAACCGTAAATAGATTCTCTGAAATATTTTTTTCATTTAGAAAATATTAAATTTAAAGTAGTGGAAATTTTTTTAGAAATAAAAAATTATTATTACAAAACAATTATTACCTATTTAAAAAAATTGAAGAGACTTGAATCACTATTCCAAAAGATTAATTCGTCTGCCTTTGTATTAGTTAGCTAAAAAATTACTCTTAATCATAGCAGCAAAAAAATGGATTTAATTCCATCTCATCATAATATGTGCACATGAATGCTGTAGCTAAAACAATATAAACTGTTGTTGCAAAACGCATTTGAAAATATTTTTAAAACTTTATTAAAATAGTATGGAAATAAAACTGTTATCAACGAAAAGCTAATTTTTTTTTATCATTTTGAAATTATGCCAAGATGTTTTCTGTGTAATAATATGTTTTTTAATAATTGTGAAAAAACGTAGATATTTTATAAATTTTTAATTAAAAATTTAAGAAAAACACTTCTTACTGAGAACATACTAAAAATAAGAAATAATGCGTCAAATCTGATAGCTTCAACACGTTCAACAATCTTTCATGCAAAGTTTTTTAGAACGATTTTTGCATTACTTTAATCACATCATGAAATTTATAGATAATATGCCGATTTGTAAAAATCATGATTGTAGCAGTTGCATTACTCTATCTTCTCTTTTGGATAATAAATGGCGATGCCTGATTAGGTACGCATCCCATAATGCATTGCGATTGTAATAATAATGAGATGATATACTGTTAGAGAGATGTACGCGTTAATGCCGTGTCTTGTCTTGTCTTTCGTGTTTTGTGTTTGTTTGTGTGAAATATTATCATTGAAGAAAGGTTCCTGTTTCCTGTTGCTTCCACTGCACAGATCATAATGATCTTCATTCCACCACATGATAAAATTATTTAGCATCTAACAAGATGATGTCCTCAAACACAAATTTTAACTGGGTATTATTTTTTACATAAGAACATTTTTAATAGAACGACATAAACTTTATCCTCTCGGAACGTTAATTAACAACAAATTCATAGATATCCTTGCACAATTTATCAATATAAACAAGTAATCAAGCATGATTTTTAATTTTTTGTTATTCATTCGCAAGGTTATGCTAACTAATTTTAGCTCAGATACGAATCAAAGCATGAATTTTTCATAAATAAGATCTAAAACGGAAACTATTTTTGATACAAGAACAGAGAGATCTGCTATGTTAGAGATGCCAAAGCTATTTGGTTTGAAATTTCCACAATCGAAACAAATACGCTTCAGACAAACGTCACCTCGTTTTCATTTACCTAGAAAAGCAAATTGCATTTTCATTTTAGTAAAGAGAGCAAGGTCTTCCACAAAGGAGTGTCTAGCACGCTTGAATTCGAACGTTCTGCTTGTTTACTCTTCCCAGAAACTGCTTTTCAAGAATGCTATTCATAACTATTCCCGTTAAAATAGGAAAAGGATATAATATTTACTCTTTTTATTTTTACTTTCTTGGATATATAGAGAAAGTACAGTAAACGTTCAAAAAAATTTGGCCTGGAGATCCTGAATGACATCCATGTTTCAAACCTCCATGTTTGAAAAATTTTTTAATACTTTTATTTAACTTGTTTATTATCTAAAAAAAACTGGAAGTTTATAAGCAATTTTTAACTTTCTTACAGATGTGCATATGGTTTGAAATTTAACACACTTGTGTGAAATTTTAATATTTCCTAAATTTTATTTCCATTTTATCGTTTAAATAATTAAATTTTGATTCAATACGTGAGATAGTACTTAGCTATGTATTTGCGGGGAAAAACTTATTTTTTGATTTTATATTATTATAATATTTATATAATGAATTTTAAATTCAAGAGCAAATTGAAAATAATTAAAAATAAAATATTATACCATTTCATACATTAATGAAATTGTGTTTTTAAATACTGTATTTGTTAAGAAGTAGAATATGTGCAATTCGTGGACTTCAGGAGTGCTCGTTTCATGAAGATTGTCAAATTTCAAATAAATATATTTTGGACTGTAAAATGCATCTCAGAGCCATTTTCTTAGTAAATTTAAATTCTAATTTTTAATTAATTAGAAGTTAAAATAAATGCTGCCGTTTTTCTAAAACAACTTCGGAAAATATCATTACACCAAACACCATTTTGTTATTTATACATTTTAAAATTTAAAATAAATTGTTTTTAGTAATGTCAATTTAAATGGCATACATTTTTTTCGTATTTCTAAAAATTGGACGCCATTTTAAAGGCATAAAAATTTAGAAAAAAAAGTATAAATATTTCTTAATAATATGTTCCATTATTGAGTGAAATTCAAATCGTTTCCATTGTTTCATCAAATATTTAAGCGCATGTTTTTCGTCCATAACTGGAAATCAAGAATAAATGGTTCTATTTATTAATTTCGCAGTTTATACGTAGCTTTATTAATTGCAGAAAGTGAAATCGCATTGTTGAAAAATATAATATGCAAATTGAAATAGATTACTCAGACAATTAAGTCTTTTTTCAATTGCGCTTATCGATTCTACAAGGAAAATTCATATACACAATAAGCAACGCAAAGTAAAACTATCAAAATAAACGGCTTTAATATATATCACGGTTTGATACTTAAGACAGCTTGCCTGATGATGGTCGTCGGTAGGTCGATTTTTAAAAATGTTATTGAACTAATTGCTAAATTTTAAAAAAAATTGGAAAACTGAAATCAGTAATATTGCTTTTTAAACTACGATTCGTTTATTTGAGTAGTGTTTCTCAGGTCCGAAGAAAACAGTTATAAAATTTACACTATTTTAATTATTACATTAAACGTTTCTATTCAAAAATAAAATCAAAGACTTTTACTTTTGGAAGAATTTTTCAATTTATACTTTAAATTATTTTTAAAAGATTTGGAAATCAAAGGAAAAATATCATGCATTTAAAGTACCATTGTAAAATATTTCTTCCTTTTTATTTCTTTGAACGTAAAATGGCTTAAAACTCTTTTCTTTCTCTCTTTTTTGATTAATACAGATGAACGTTATCGAAGAGAACATGCTAACATTTCATAATAACAAAACTGAATTTAGCAATTTCAAATGTTTTATGTAATAAGACATTCTGCAAGAATTTAAAAGATTTTTTCCTAATGGCAACAGCGAACAAAGCAGAATATATGGGCAAAATAAAACATGGTGATAAAAAATATATATATTTCCGTATTCAAAAAAAATCATTATAAAAAAGAAAAAAAAATTTCTTACGACTTTTATGTGTGCATCGCTGAAATACTAAAAATATTTGAAAACATTTAGAGTATTCACATCATTAGTCAAACACAACCCACTGAGTCGACAGAAGATTTTGCACCAGATAACCATTAAAACCATTAGTAAAAAACAATCGAGAATCGACAGTCTTCTGGATTTGTAATGTCATTCATAAGTTGTCGGTCTTCAAGGTTTTATTTCGATCATGAGCAATCTAAAATTTATCCTGTGCTGGAAATTATTCGAAAAATAACTACACCATTTCCTGCAGTAAAGCAATTTTGAAACAAGTATAATTGTATCAATAACACTGTGTCCTTTAAAAAGTAATTTCTACTAATAAATATTAAAGGAATGTGTGTCTGTGTGAGTATTTTAGCGTTCAGACACCATTAGATTTAGAGCTACCAAATTTGGCACAGATGTACTTTGGAAAATAGAATTGTGCAGCTAGAAGCGTTTAAATTTTTTAAATTAGAAATTAATTAATTAAAAAATTAACCAAAATCTTGACGTTTTTCTCTCATAGCTGTATAAAAAGTTACAGCTCAAAAATTAATTTTGAAATTAAAAAAACATATAAATTCTTTTATAACAAATTAATTGTATTGCAATTTTTTAAATTCTTATAATAATATAATATTAAAATTCTTATAATAATATTTATATAAAAACACAAACTGTTTTCATTGTTGCCACAAATATTTCAACAAGGATTTTCTTTCTATTAGGATATGAGAAACATTTCCAATATATTTTTATATGAAGATATATATTATGTTGATGAAAATATAAAGATATTTAGATAATAATATCTTTATTAAATATAAAGATATTAGAATGTTTAAAAAAAGCGTTTAAAAACTTTTCGGAATTTTGTTATACATAAAATTAAGGGTTATTTCACATGTTAGTAGTTAAGAAAACTTTTTTAAAATTGAACCATTTTTAAATAGTTTCAACAAGAAAGTTTTTGTATCAGTTGAAGTTTATTTTTCCGTTTCATGTTGAGATTAAAATTTTTAGTGAGATGATAGAATACTAGCATAGCCATTTCTGATATGTGCAAAGCACAACGATCAGAAATGATATAAAGCTTTTTAAAAGAATGCATATTACATGTATTTAAAAATTTGTTTTAAAGTACTCAACTTAAAAATTTTTTAAGACTAAATACACAAGATATATAATTGATATCCATCAATCATGGTGAACCAGTTGGTTGTCAAAAGCGGCTAGTTTTTTAAAAAAGTTTTTTAATTGTTTATTGAAAATGAAATTTTAATGTATACTTTTGTTAGATTTTTTTCATAATTTTTAAAAATCTTAAGGTACATTCTAGATACTCTCTATTATATATGGTATCCTTAAATAGAAAAAAATGCATTGGAATATTTGAAGAAGGACTTATCGGATTCTTGCATATGAAAAATAGTGTTATTTTTTATTAAGAAGGAAAATAAAAGTAAGAGAAGTGACTTTGAAAACGACTTGGTAAAGCTCATTTCAAAAATTTCAGTTCTGAAGTATGCTGATAAAATCGATTTCAGTTACAGTTTTTAATATTAGCTAAGTATAAATATTATAGTTAGTCTTTAATGTTTATATAATAAATTATTTATTTTAATAAGTTATTTTTTTCGTTCTTTCATTTTTCATTATTTTATTTCAACTCCTTAATTGAACTCTTACAAAAATGCTTCAGAAAAATAACATTTTACGTTAGGAAGAGGTTACAAATGTCGAATTTTCAGAAATATGACTATCGATTCATCATAATATTTTTACTTTATATCGATACATGTATTCCTTTATCATTAGATAATTAAACAATAATTTACAATATAATTTATAGAAAACTTGAATAATAAAATTTCTCTAATACATTTTTGCTGTTGGGAACATTTTTAAATATATTTGAAATATCTACTACTTGTTGAATTCAGAAAGAGAGAAAACCTATTTTGCTTTACTCTACTAAAACTCAGTTTTCTACAAAATAAATCTTCATTATCAAAATGTTCCTTTTTAAAGAGAATGGTAAAATTATTTTAATAAATAAAGATTCACTTATGACAAAACACTGATATACTCAATACAGATTATTATACTTTCTTCAAATATTAATTCTTATTAGCGTATTTCAAAGAATCCTCTGTATAAAATAAATTCTGAATTATTTGGAAGCGAATCGTCTGCTTTTTGGATTATCATCAATTCTTGTTGCTAGAAAAAAAAAGCTTCAATCACAAATGCAAAAAAGATCTTTTAAAAACATATACACTAAAAAGCAACTGACAATTATTTATTTATTTTTTTGGTAAAATGTAAAATACTAAATTTATAAGAATAGAAATAGATTATTTTTTACAATAATAATTAGATATGTAGGTTCTTATTGTAAGCAAATAGTTTCGAAAGTTTTTTCAATACAGATTATATACTTTTTTGTCTTTTAATAACGCACATCGTACCACGGGTAATTAGAAATTTACCATGCCTTGAATATAAGAAGAATGTATTACATTGTTGAAGCCATCGATAATAAACTTTATAAAATTCACTAATTTTTTTTATTTTTTTTGGCAGACTGTGTTACAAATTTATAAAAATGTGAAAATAATTTATGCTCAAAGACTTTTATTTTAAAAACTCCATATATAACAAATAAATAACTAATTTAGTGTACAATTTTGACCTTTTTCAAATTCATTGAAAAGTATTTAATGTATAGCTCTGAAAATTATCTCAGTATTGTTGTTAGAATATCTTAAAAATATATACTCGCTTTAAGTTCTAATTTTAAGTGGAATTTCCTGCGATGCTGTACAAAAAATGAATATGAAAAACATATTAAATAAACATTATAATTTCTATAAGAATGAATTTTATTTCTGAAGAAAAGAAAAAGGAGGAAACATTTATTTAGTAGTAAATATAATACTTTTCTTTTTCGGATTAAAATGACAGGTTTGAACTTTGAAAATACAAGAAAAAAAAAGAAAAAAGATTCGTATATTAATAACAAATGCAATATTTTCCTGATTCAAATTACAATAATGGATTTGAACTCTGAAATTCAAGTTTAAATCAGTAGATGGCAGCATGAACTAAATTTCAATAGAAAGGAAATGCATATAGCTCCTAATAGATGGCGACAGGAAGAAATGCTGTACAGAGTGAATAATTGAACCTAATATCATTGGAAACAATCATTTTGCATTTTAGGAATGAATAAAATTTGTGCTCGAGTTACAATTTCAAATCTTCAGATTTGTTTGAATTCTGTCTTATTTTTAATCTATTAAATATAAGCCAGAAACTGTACAATGCTTACTTCATCCGAAGAATCCAATGCGTAAAATATTTTCTTTGGCGTCCCAGCGAACTGCTGGCAAAACCACGGCATAGCAACTGAATGGTCACCATTTCGGAACTCAACTTTATCGAAAAATATCTATCTAAAGTATCTATTTACTTAATGCACATATAATATGACTTCAAGCTTCTACCGATGGGAAGATAGTCGGAAAGTGCGGATTTGCTATTTAAAAATACCTGGCGCATAATTTTAATTTCATACATACCAATTATGAATTAAAATCCAAAATTTTCGAAGCCAAATTTAATTGAACTGAAAAAAAAATAATTACTTAAGATTTACAATCTCATTCTTCAATCATCTCACTTTTTTCCAATCCCCCTCAAAGGTGCCGCAAGTGCGCGAATGAGAGATCGAATAAAAGAGGGGTTAAGTGACTGCTTATGGTCGAGTTACTTTCATTACAAAGATGGGGCATTTCTCCTGCAATCAGGGTTGAGCCGAGGTTGCTGACGACTCCTAGCACTCCACCATCAATTCCTATGTTAATATCGCAATAACATTTTATTTATTTATTTTTTACCTCTAGTGATGAGAGATGTCAGCTCAGATGCCAGGTGACCATGGTCAAAATTAAGAAGACATTTCCAAATAATCTTCACTTTGTTTCAAAAATGGGAAGCTTGTTTTGATTTAGGTTAAATGACTTATTTCGGATAGTGAATCAAAGTAAAAATTCATTCATCTTATATCTTTTTCTCTCACGGGGAATTTATAAAAAGGAAATAAAAAAAGTTAACAGCCAAAACGGTTGAAGAGATTTAAACTAACATAAATTACATAAATAATTTCCAGCAGTTTTATGCCAACTAAAAATGCATTTATATTGTTCTTACAAAAGTTTTTAATTTAAAATATATTATCCAAAGGTGACATACACTATGTTTTGATGCTTTTGTATATTTGTTTAGCAAAATTATGTAATTTAATTTTACCTAACTGAAATTTCGATTAAAGAAAAAGCCCTGAAATGTACAATTCTTCATCCAAAGTACATCTTTGCGAATTTTTTAGCTTTATTTCCAACGTTTTTCTTTTCGAATACCAACACTGTATTCCATGAAATCCAATCAAATAAGATGCTTTGTCGAAAATAAAATTAGTTTTTTACTGGTTTCGTTTCGATAATTGCACCATAAATTCTGAATAACTTTATGTATCCTTCCCTTAGCATGTCTACTTAGCATGTTCTACTTGTAATAAATGAAAAAAAAATCATTCTGTTTAATTTTCAAATTTTTTTTTTTTTGATAAATTCGTAAATTAAAATATCAAACTATGTCTGCTGCACTTTTGCTTCTGCTGTTTCTGCTGCACTTTTTCGAAATACGAAATGTGCAAACCTTTGTATTTAATGTATGAAAGAGTAATTTTTTGCTAGTTTATTTCATGAATGAAAAGATAGCTTTCATATATTTGGGAAAAAGGGAAATTTTGAGCACCTATTATCCAAGAAGTAACTTTGTGCCAAATTTGACAGCTCTCTGTATAACATTCACTTCTGCGGAATGTTTAAACCTATTTTTGCATCATAATATCAAGGACATCATAATTTATGAACTGTGCACCAACCTATAAACATTATAATATTAAAAATGTTATATACAATTTTTGTATAAAACACATTTTTCTTATTGGTACATGGAACCAAGAGAAATCGCTAAAAAAAATTCGAATTCTAAATTTTAATCCATCTTCACTCTTCAGACCTTCCAAAGTCTAAAAGCCCCATTTTCGGAAATATGAAAATATTCACAAGATATTTAAATCATAATATTGCAAATACAGTGGCACGCATTTGTTTTGGACATATGTTTTTGAAACTTGCTTTTAAAATATCATATAAATATTAAAGAATTTATTTCAAATTTTTTTAATATGAACTTCCTTTTGTCTGTAATAAAACATACATATTTTAATGAATAAAAATAAATTCAATTCCTTTTTTCTTTGAAAAGAATCAATTTACCAAGAAAGTGTTATAACAATCCTACATAAATGAGTGGACATTAGAAAGCTTTATTAAATTTTTTGAAAGATAATATTTTGGTTATTTATTATTATTATAAATGGAAATATATGCCAAATTTCATCGTCTGCACTTTGAAATTACTATTACTTCGCATAAATTTATTTACATTTCTCCATTTGAAGTGTTTATGACTATGCTTTACAAAGCTTCAACAAATTCTATTAGAAATGTAACCATGGATTATTTTAAAGGTGGTAAAAACATCAGAACTCTCTGAAACCTTGTTAAAGTAAGTCATTCGACTATGTTTGCGTTTGTCAAACAAAGTAACTGCTATGTGAAAATATTGAAAATACATTGAAATTAGAAGTTACTCGCAAACTAACTCCAAGTTATTCAAGGTTTATCATGCTGTAAAATCAAGAAAAATACAAGATTTAAAAATTCGAAGGAAGAAAGAGAATTGCAATACAAGTAAACCTTGAAACTGTTAATTGAATTATCAGATCATACA